>JAQZBX010008333.1:0-48302 GCA_029593785.1 Cabassous unicinctus
GCAATTTTTCTTCCAGTGCATTTGAACACCTCTGCAGCTCTCACAGGAAACAAGTTATATTAGCAAGGAAAGCAACAGCCCCTGGTCCCAGAGAGGACTTTCTCTCGATGTATCCAGCTCCGTTTCCCCTACTTGGTGCTGCCTCTCAGAAGTCACTTATAACCGAGGCCCACAGAGCTGGGGGAAAGACAGAGCCTCAGAAAAATGACCCCACTAACATTTCAATAACCTCTGACATTTTTCAAAATACAGAGCACAACAAACTTTCCCGTCCTGGTTCTTGGAGGGACTTTCCAGGGACCTCCAGAGCGCAAATATTACCATGTGCCATCACCTGTGTACCTGCGTCCCCACCAGATGGTGGGATGCTTGAGGACAGCGACAACCCTCCTCGTTTCTGGGTCCCAGGGCCCTGCCCCTCTGCCAGCTCTGCCTTCAGATAAGTTCTCTAAGACTCAGTCTCCCCTTCCATAAAATGGAAACATTCGGCACTTGAACCTCAGGGGACAGTTGTAGCCAGGGATCAGAGAGCATAAGCCAGGCCTCGAGTCCACTCAGCTACTTTATGGCATGATGAGCCTGAAATCAGATTCCAGCCTGGGACACCCACCTGCCAAAGTGCCCACTGGCCCTGGTCCTTCTGACTGGCCGACTCTAATGTGAGTGATGGGCTTTCTAGAACCCTGACTTTCTGCCCTTCCCTTCTACCGTCTATTCTAAATCCAGGAGCCAGAGAGATTCCATTAAGAATGGGAACTCGTGAAGAGCTTCTCCAACCCTCCGGAGTCAAGGCGCAGGCCTTCCACTGCCCGTCCCGGCCTCCTTCCGCCATGACCTCACCTCCTGCTGCGGGGGCAGGCCTTTTGGCCCAGCCTGGTCCCCTGGTGCTCCTGGAGCACTCCCAGCCCGTCTCAGTGCTCCCTGGAAGGCTCTGCCCCTCGCTGCCCCATCCCTCCCTCAGGCTCTCTGCTCCAGGCACTGCGGCTGAGGCCCCATGCCCACCCGTAAGTCAGCAGAGTGCCGCCCCTCCCCACATGCCCAGGGCACAAACCTTCCTTACTATCTTCTATCTTACTATCTTCCTTACTATCTGCCCTAGGAAGGAAAATTCGAAACAAGAGCAAATAAGCAATACATGAGGGCACGGGTCAGCTCCGTAAGAGAGACAGCACAGAGCTGGCGACAACGCGTTTGCCTTCTCAGGAGGTCCCGCCGGCTTCCTTCTTGGTTCCTCGTGTGCTCAGCAAAGACCTGCCCCTGAGGGTGGCCCCCCAGCCCCTGGCCCCCACCCCAGCCAGGCCCTCTCCTGCTGAGGATAGTAACGGAAGCCAGCAGGGTCTCTGTGCTGACGGCCCAGCAACGGGGAGAAAGCAAACGAGCCACAGCGGCCATCAGAAAAGGCTTCATGGGGAAGCAGGGGTTTCGAATGGGCTCTGGAGGATGGCAGGGAACACAGAGGGCAGGCAAGGACCCTCGGTCAGAGAACAGCACGTGCAAAGGCAGTGTGACCGGGGAGCGGAGCTCCAGCCCCTCATACTGTCCCTCTGCCTGTGCCCTGCCCTGTGCTCAGGGCTGAGGGGGCAGGTGGACACTGAAACTGTGCAGTTGGGAGGATCACGTGGTGCAGAGGCCGCACGGGGCAGGACCGGTAGGAAGGAGCATTTTAGGGCCCTGTGGGGTTCCCACACTGGGCGGGGGGCAATGGAGGCACAAGAAGAGGGGCAGGCACTGCCCTGACCAGGAGCTGGACTGGGCTATGACACTGGTGGGACCACGGGCTGTGCAAGCATCAGCACCCACTGAGGCAGCAGATGGGGCAGGAGACCACTGCAAGGGCCCAGGGGACAGGGAAGAGGGCCCAGGAGGGCTTCCCTGTCCACCAGATGGTCCTGACATTCCCGAGTGCTCCCACTTCTCATCCCTCCTCACACGCAGTCCAGCAGCAGCCTCGTCCATTCTATCATATCCCATATGGTCGGCAGGGAAGAGTGTGGGCTCTGCAACCAAACTTCCTGGAGGCACAGTCTGGTTTCTCCACCTTCCAGCTCCGAGTCCTTGGGCAAGGTACTTCTCCCAGCCTCCGTTCCCTCACCTGTGAGCTGGGACTAGTAATAGAACCCACGGAATAGAGTTGTTGGAAGTGTTAACTATTGAGAATATGTGCTCAATACATACTGGCCATTATTACTGTGGCTACTACTTTCTAGTCCAATTCCCCTTCACCTCTCATCTGGAACCCTGCAGAAGCCGCTAAGTGGCACCCCAGCTGCTATTTTTGCCTTTCTTCAATCCTCCGTTCACACAGCAATCAATGCTGAGCAATCCAGAGTAAAGGGAAAATGAGTCAATTCTTCCGATGGCCTCTTGCTGCACTGAGAATAAAATCAAAATCCCTGCTTGACCAGCAGGTTCTCCACCCTCATCTCACATCACCCTCCTCCTGTGCCACCTGCCCTTTATAAAGGCAGACCCTCTGGCCCTGAGTGAGGCCCTCCAACAAGCCAAGCCTCTCCTGCCTCACAGCCTTTTCACACTCTTCTACCTACAAGAATGATTAGGCTCCCGTCATCCTTCAAGAGTTGGCCCAAATGTCGCGTCCTCAGAATGGCCTTTTCTATCTATAATAGCTTCTCTCTCACCGAGACTGATTCTACTGCACTTACTTCCTTTTCAACACTTCCACCATCTACAATTATCTATTTTACATATGTGTTAGATAAGGTTGGTCTGCCTCCTTGAGAGTTTAGCTCCAGTAGGGCAGGAAATTCTCTATCTTCTCAGCTACTGATTTTCAGCCGAGCACCTGGTAAGTGCTCAATAAATATTTGCTACGGAATAAATATCTCAATTATAGAGGTAGTGTCAAGGCAGCAAGCAGAGTGCACATGCTACTCCTTGGCTTTTTCATAGGAATTAGCACTTGATTCTACTTTGTTTTGTACCATTTCTAATTCTTCTCCTTAGGAAGTTCTCATGGAATCTACAACCAAGTAATGTCTTTCATCTCTCTTAGGTCTATTGAAAAAAATTACACTAGCTCCAGGAGACTTAGTTACTGAGCTTGGTCTTGCTTCAAGCAACAAATCATTCGTTTGTTCACCCATTCATTCCCTTGGCAAGGTATTTTCCTGTCTGCACTGTGTTGGGTTGTGCTACACTATGACTGATAAGACATGGCCCCTGCCCTCCAGGCACTCACAGTCTAGAGGAGGAAACAAACATGTAAACAGGCAAAGACAAGGTGGAAGGAGCATGTGCAGGACAACCCAGCCTGGCAGTCAGGGAATGCACCCCAGAGGCAGTGACACCTAGCCAAGAACTGAAAGATGAGCTGGCATCGGTCAGTGAAGGGTGTGTGTGCAGGGTGTGAGACAAATGCATATATGCTATTCAACCATCCAGTCCTTCATTTATTCAGCACATTTATTCAGATTGCGCTGTGTGCTTCCTCTCTGGAATTTGCCTCCTTTGTAAAATAAGAGGATGGAGCTAAAAGACTAGCTCAAATCCCTTCCACATCTACCTTTACCTCTGCTCTAAACTGAACTGGATGCACAACTCATTCAACCACTGTCTGAGTGGAACTCCAGGTCTGGTTTCCATAAAACCTTGTACCCAATCTTGTAGAATAACTTAAAGGAAAGTGACATCTGACCAACTTTGAATAAATGACTCTGGGCAGTTCTTTGATCATGACCCTGAAAGACAGGTCGTGTTGCCCATTTCACATTTGCAGAATCAAGGCCCAAAGAGAAGCCTGCCCAGGCCTCCGGACACCCATCTCGGCACTATCTCCCAACCCGCGTGGGTGGGGTAGAAAAGTTGAATAAACTCCAGCTCAGCTTTACATACTAGAGCACGGAGGATAGTGGGGAGGAAGGAGAAGAAGGCAGTTCTGCCAGGGGCAAATCTACACATGAGGAGCTAAAGCATCACAGGGAAGGTAAAAAGATGGCACTCTCAGGCAGGAAAGAACTGCACGCGCTTAGAAGTGACTCCTTGATAAAAGTTGGGGTGGGGCATGCTTGAATAGCAACAGCTGGTAATTCAACTTTCAGAGAGAGCAGATCTGGGTTACCGGTGAGGCTTCGTCGCGCCAAGTGGGGCAGGCTCATAGTGGACGCTGTGACGTGCTGCCCAGGTGCTCCCCTCCTTCCCTGGCCGCCAGGAGGGTGGTGGCTGATGGCTCCAGCTAAGGCCCCTCTCCAGGACGTGCCCTCAAAAGATGCAGACTCAACCACAGTCACACTCTTCCTAGAGGAAGCCCATGTCCAATGACTGCTTGGCAGAAGGTGAGGGGTACAAGAGGCCAGCCCCTCGCCCCAACTTGGGACGACCCTGAAGGGCCATCCCCGCTGCAGAACGCCTCGGCTGAGGATAAGCTAAAGGCTCAGTTGTGCTCTGGGAGGTAGAACAATGACCCCCAAAGTAGTCCACACCCCGGAACCTGTGTGTGTGCTGTTACTCAACAACGGGAACCCTGCAGGCAGAATTATGATCCTCCTGGACACAACCCCGCAGGCCCTTAGACTCAGCAGGAGGAGGCACAAAGGTCAGTGGTAGAGATGCAATGATGGAGGAAGAGGCAGGAGAGATTCGAAGCAGGAGAGGGACTTGACCAGCCACCTGCTGGCTTTGAAGGTGGTGGAGGTGCCATGAGCCAAAAAATACCAGAGGCTTCTAGAGGCTGGGAATGGCCTCAGCTGACAGCCAGCAAGGAAGTGAACTGTGCCCAAGCCTGGAATGAGCAGGAAACTCATTCTCGACACAGCCCCCAGAAAGGAACGCAGACACCCCAGTTTTAGCCCCCTGAGACCCATGGCAGACTTCTGACTTACACGACAGGCAGGGACCACATGTGAACTGTGGAAGCCTCTCAATTTGTAGTAGTGTCTCACAGCAGCAAAGGGAAACAGGCCTTTCGGGCCCAATGGCGGCCTGGGAGAGGAAGGGTTCGGTGGAGGGGACTTCTGATAGTCCTCCATCAAGGCACATGTTTCCTGCCCTCCTCCACTCCATGGGAAGTTCTTTAAGTCATTCCCAGCATAAGATGGCACAATTTAAAAAAACAAGCACAGGGGAAGAGCTTGTCCAACAATAAAAGCAGTAGCATCTCTGCAACTGGAGGCAATCAAGGATGCTTCCATTCATGTGATAAATACTTAGCCCTGAACCCCTGGTCAGAAACTGTGCTAGGAGCAGGGCTGCACTGGGAAGACGGCAGCAGGGGCAGCTGTCAGGGGAGCCCTCCCAGCTGGTGGGCTTGTGGGGATAATGCAAAGAGGAGCACGGATTTCAGAAATGGTTGGCTGCAAAGAACCTTCCACACTAACATCCCATGTCCTTTAGATTACATGAATGTTACATCAAAAATACAGGAGATTCCCACATACCCTGCCTCCTCCCCCTCCCACACTTCTCCCATTAACAGCATCTTCCATTAGTGTGGTACATTTGTTACAATAGATGAGCACATACTGAAGCACTGTACTAATCAAGGACTATAGCTCACATTGGAGTTTACACTCTGCCCCGCACAATTTTATAGGTTTTGACAAAACGTATAAAGGCCTGCAGCCATCATTGCAACGTCACACAAAGCATGAAATGTGGATCCTGACAAGCCAATAAATGGGGAGAATGAGATGTTTTTAATTGCAACAAATAAATCTGCAACTGAAAAGCAACACTCCAGTGTCCTGTCGTGCCACCCTCTGCCCAGGCCAGCTTCCTTCTGCCATCAGTGCTGGCACACAGCTCAAAAGCTGGAGATTGACACCAAATGCTGCAATGCTTCTCCCAGCACTGGCCTGAGAGGGGAGGGACAGTGGCTGGCTGGATTCAGCCAGTGGGACCTGAGAAGGCCACTCAGAGAATCCAAGGTGAAGCCATCACCACACTGCAACTTTCTAGCCAGAGGGCCGGCCAGGCTGCCAGGCAGCCATGAGCACAAGAGCAAACGCTGGGAAGGAGCTGACAGTGCCTGTATTTTCTCCTGCGGGCCTCTGTATGAGGGCAGACATGCGTCTGTGGTATAGAGATGGGGCAGGGCCATAGGTCCTGGACAGCCGGCCCTGGAGGACACTGCATGTCGAGCTGGCCCTTCTGCCCAGAGGGTGTGGGCACGTACATGCGGAGGGAGAGGGGGCCCTGAGAGTGACTTGTCCAAGATTGAAACCATCACCCATCCTGCTCTCACCCTGTCTATTGTCTGCTGTGTGCCAGCCCCCTCCTGCCTGAGCGAGCAGGAGCCTGGCTGGAGAATCTGCCTTCCATCCCACACTGCACTGTGTCCAGTGGAAAGAAACTGGCTCCGCCTCTGTTGAGCTCCTAGACGGAGTCTCTCCTGGTATGCTTTCTTGTACAACACAAACCATGGCTGAGTGAAGCTCCAGAACCTTTTATTCAGAAAAGCACTGAATACTTCTCTACGTCTCCTGGCCCAGCCCAAAATGCCCTACTAGGTTGTTGCCGAGTGCCTTCCTGGGCTCCTAGTAGGGTCTTGTGTGTGGTTTCAGGGAGAGAAATGTCCAAAGGAGGATTTGTCTCAAAGAGAACCGTGGCCCTGGGGCCTCCCACGGGTTCCCGGGAACCCTCAGCCCCCTCAGACATCCCCTGGCCCCCATGGCTGGACAAATGTGCCCTGGACCACTCCCGCCCAAAGCAGCCAGAGCTAGACCCGCAGCCCACCCCCTATCCAGGGAGCGGGCTGCTCCAAATGCCGAGTCTGGCACATTCCGGCACCGGCAGCTGGGGGTTCGGTATTGAGCAGTTGGGGTCTTTAAGTGGCATGGGCTGCACGAGTGACTTTGGCCTCCTTTCCACACCTCAAAAACACTGTCTTATGAGGAATGTACCCAAGTGGCACACAGGGTAAACTCTGGGAAACCCAAGGAAAACCATCCTAATTCCTCTTCTACACAGTTCAATCTCCATGAATCCTTCAAATCTTAGCTCAGATGTCATCTCCCCAGGAAGCTTCCACAGACCCACACAACCCCAGGCTGGCCACGTGCTCCTGCCGGAGCATTCCACACTTACCCCGCTGGGGAGTAGCTGTTCCCATGCCTGCCTGCTCGGCTAGTCTGGGGGATCCTGCAGAGAACAGGGGCCATGCTTTACTCATCCCTTAGGAAACATCCTGGAGGCTGGCTCGTCCCGCTGTGAGGCCCCCTGCAGGCTGGGGCGGGGGTGGGTCAGACGCTGCCCTCTCCCAGTGCTGCTCCTGACTCGTCCTCACCCACTCCCTTCAGTGTGCGTGGAGTCGGCCAACACATCTCAGCCTTCCCCCAGTTCCCCTGCTCCCCCATAAAAACTCAGAGCAAGCAGAGAGGACACGGAACAGGTAAGTTTTGATAAGAGAAGAAGGAAAGAGGACAAAGAGACGCTCTAAAGACCAGTGGTTCTAAATGGGAAGGACCAGATGCGGAAATCTCCAGGGGAAGGTGGGCTTCTGTCATTGAGAAAGACCCCTGGATGCCCCTGACTCCCTTCTCCCTCCGCCCTTGCTCAAGAAGTGAGATGGTTGTGGGATGTGTCCACCTGGCGAGGCCACAGTCCCCAGTTATTCAATCCATCTTTCAACTGGGTGCTGTCGGGAAGGTATTTTGTAGATGTGATTAAAGTCCATCATCAGTTGACTTTAAGAGATTATCCCAGATGGTCTGGATGGGCCTGGTTCAAGCAGTTGAAAGAGCAGAGCTGAGGCTTCTCTGAAAGGAAGACATTCCACCTGTGGAATTCTGAGGGTTCCAGGTCTACAGCCTGCCCTGTGGGTTTCAGACTTGCCAGCCCCCAAATCTGGTAAGCCAATTCATTGCAATAAATCTCTGAACATGTAATCTCCAAATGAGGGACACTGAAGAGTCCCAAGGGACTCACCACCAGTCCCTGAGACAGAGACAGAATGAGGATCTGAACACACATCTCAGGGACTGCAAAGCCCCAATTTCTCTGGCACACCAAGGGCATGTGTGAAGTCACAGGAGGGACTGGGAAATGCCACAGGAGCAGATGACACACACCTTCAATTGAGTTTCCATCCTTCAAAAGTTTGCCACCGCCTGCTCCCCACTTCCCTGCCCGCCACTGAGTGAAATTTCAAGGAACTGCCTGGCAGGAGCCATTGGCTTCTCCTGAGTATGCCAGAGGAGGCACAAGGAAGAGGCAGGCACCACCAAGAAGCTTCAGTCCACACACCACAGGGGAGCTGCTTTCCAGCATCATGGAATTGCCGGTTCCATAAAGAACAATTCTGAGAGGCCCCAAACCAGGCAGGGCCCCATCTCGCCCTCACCTTGAGCATGCAGCCACCAGTGGTACAGAAGAACACACAGTGCCTCCAGAAGACCCCGTCTTATGTCTGTTGCAGGGTGAGCTGAGGCTCATTGTCTCAACATCTGGAACCTGAACTTCAAGGCGTGGTTGACGGGTAACGCCTGCACTTGATCCAAGGACTCTGCTAAAGCACCCAGCTGGTGCCAGGTCCTTTGCGAGGGGCGAGGAGGTGGGGTGGACAGCAAAGGTGGACAGACAAGGGACCTGCCTTCCTTTGTAACTTACGGTAGAGACTGACAAGCTCAAAAATAACTCTGCCTGATTGAAGGCAGAGTGGGATGAACACAACAGCAGACTTCCACCAAGTCTCCATTCACTCGACATTTCCTCAGGCGGCAAACAAGTCTGGATTTATCATGGGGATGCCGCTACCATGCGAGAGGGACGGGAGACGGCAACGGAGATGGAGGAGGGGCGTCCTAGGGGGGTGGCCTTGAAGGGGACGTCGCCCCTGGAAGATAACAGTTGCTTCCTCCCACTTTATTCCCAAACAGCCTCCAAGTCAGCAAAAGCCACCGTGAACTGAAAATTCAGTTGCAGAGAACAAACCAGACAGAAATGTCTCAGGTGGGTGGCCACGTGAGGGTGACGTAAATTCTCTCTACAAGTTTCAGCATCAGCAAACTGGCAGCAAGAACGCCAAATTTTCCCATTTCACAAGGACGTGGTGAGGAGGGAACCTTCCAGCAGAAGGAAGGGTGCTGTTTCAAACTATTCAACCCCAGCTAGTGCTGGGTACTGATGAATCAGAACAGCTGGCGGCCTTGGTGGGGTGCCATGGGTGCCAACTGCAAACGCTCTCCTTGCTGGATCTAGTGGAGCCTGGGATAGAAGGCTTAGCGGGGCACGAAAGGGTGTGAGGACTTGGGAGCACAGACCCACAACTATTACCAAAGCCACACAGAAGATTTCAATATTTCAACAACTGGGTTGTCCACTGAACACCAGCTCTGCTCCGAAGGCTTCCCCTTGCTCTAAGGAGAAAGAAAGAAAGAAACTAATGTGTTACAGCCACAAAGATCTAGTCCTGTCTACTCTTTGGGCCTTACCTCCTCCACAGCCCCATCACACACACACACACACACGCACACACACACCAGCAATACCAAACGAGCAGTGTTTCTCCAGTTCTAAGACATCATCAAGCATAAGAAACACCATCAGATTAATAAGGGGTAGGGGTGGGGGATGGGGGAAGACACTACATTAACTGTTAAATCGAAATAGGTAAAATGGCAAATTTTCTGGTGTGTGTGTGTGTGTGTGTGTGTGTGTATATATATATATATATAAAGTTAAAAAATATTACACTGATTTCAAGAGTCAACTTGATTTCAGAATTGAGGCCATTGGTTCTCAACTTTAGTAGGCATAAAGTTTTTTAAAAAGTGTTTCTGGTAAGAGGAAGGGGACAAGATAATTTAATTCATGGGGGAAGATAATTTAATGGAATGACAGCATTTAAAAAGACATGGCCTTAATGAAGAAGAAAGAAAAACCGAGAGGTAACTTTCTTCTCCCACTTTATGAACTAAGCCAGCTTCCCGGGCTCTGGGGCTGGGCATCTTTGCTTCCCGTCCTAGCTGTCAAGCAAGCCGAGGGTGTCCCTGCGCCAAGCCTTCATCCAGAAGACAAGCCCATTCAGTGAGGCGGGAGCTGCGGGGGTGAGGGGACAGGCCATGGGGAGCCCCACAGGAGCCAGAACCCCTCCTGCTTTCATCCCAGGAGGAGGCGAGACCTCCAACATGGCAGGCAAGACCCCTGCAGCTCAGGCAGGGGCCACAGCGCAGCCCCAGCCCCCAGCTCGGAGGTCTCCACAGGGCGCCCCCAGCAAATGGACCAAGTGGGTTTATTCATTTGGCCTTTCAGCGGCTGCCGGTGTCTTCTCCTGAAAGCTCAGGCTCCTGCACTATGTCCGAGTGAGAGGGATAATGGAGTCCCAAAACAGAACACACTGCTTCTTCTCTCCACCCTGGAAAGTGTGGGTTTAGAACCGGATTACATCGGGTTTAGAGCAAACCAGTGGATGCACCGTTTTCTGCACCTGAGAGCTGGGGTGGCACTTCAGGCCATCTATACATCACTCCCAGAATCGAGGCAGCGCAGTATTTTAGTTCCCGGAAGTCTCCATGTCCTCCGTCCCCTGGCCTTCTCCAGTGTTCTTCTTTCCCCTGGAACGCAGGTCCACTCTCTGTCCCCATGCCATTCCTCCACTCAGCAATGAGGGCACTGCAATGAAGTCGCCCCTGCCAGGCCAGGGTGCTCACACTCCCACCGACCTCGACCTGGAAAGCTTGTAAAAATATATATTCCTGGGTGCCACCCCCAGAGCGTCTGAAAGTAGGCGTTCAACAAAGAGATGCTCAATGACTGGAGGAAGTAAGTTGTCGGGTGGGTAAAGAAATTAGTGAGTAAATATATTCATTCAGTAACAACTCACTCATTCATTCACTCATTCACCCACTACCCAGCCAACTTAATTAACTAATTAAGCTATACCAAAGGGCTATAAAAAGTATTGTGCAGACTGTAAATGCCAGGTAACTTTTAAATCATCATGGACCAAATTCACCAGCCCACTTGAATGCACCCTTGTACAATGTGGAATGGTTTCCCCAAAATGCTCCCTGGAGAAGTTTTGGCTTATTACTCTATAGACACTTTCAAGAATCCAACAATTTATCAAGTCGACTTGCCAAGCACCAGCAGTGCAGTGAGTCCGAGTCTTCTGTTTCTACTGCCTGATGCTTTCCCGGGCCCAGCACTGGTCCTCCAGGCATTTCCCTCATATGCATTACAGTTGGCATCTGGCTCCATATTGTGTGTCAGGCACTGGGGATACAGGGATGAATCAAGCATGGTCTCGGAGGCAGGCAAAATTCTAAGCTGGCCCCCGAGACTGCACACCCTGGTGTGCAAGCCCCGTCAAATCCCCTCTCCTTGAGCGTGCACAGGACTTGTGGCTATGATGACATAGCGCTCCCATGACTATGTTACCTTGATGATAGAAGGGATTCTACAAATATAATTAAAATCCCAGTTGATTTTGAATTTATCAAAAGGGAGATTAGCCTGGGCAGATCCAATCCAGTCAGCTCTTAAAAAGAGGTCAGAGACGCCAAGTGAGAGAAATTCTCCTGCTGGCCTTGAAGGAGCAAACTGCCAGGTTCTGGAAAGAGCAAGGTGGCAGGGAATGGTGGGCAACCTCTAGGAGTAAAGAACAGCCCCCAGTTGGCAAACAGCAAGGAAGGGGGGCATGGTACTACAACTGCAAGGGCTGAATTCTGCCAACAGCCAGTGAACTTGGAGGAGGCCCCCAAGCCTCGGCTGAGATCACAGCTTCGGCCGACACCTTGATTTCTGCCTTACGAGACCCTGAGCAGAGAACCCAGTGACACTGTGCCAGGACTTCTGACCTACACAATCTGTAAGACAATAAGGGCATGTTGTTTTATTCTGCTCAATGTACACAATTTGTTATGCAACAATAGAAAACTAATAGAACCCCTTTGCCCAAAGAGCTCATAGATGCCTAGGTGTGAAGAATACAAGCAAATAATTACCAAGCTTTATTGTTTCAAGGCTGTAGCAATTTCTAGCTTTATTACTTTTCAAAACACTGAGCCCAATTTACCTACAGAAACTTTTTTCCCACTTATCTCCAATTCCCCCAATGCATACATTTAATCAGCAGCTTGATGAGGCGCCTACTCTGTGCCCGACACTGCTAGGCATGGGGGACCCAAAGTGATCTGGATAGCTTCTGATTCTCCAGCCTCTCATACCTGGCCTGCAATGGCCTTCCCCGACCTTGTGCAACCTGCTGATGCCCAAGACTAGTTGCCATGCCACCTCCTTGTTCTGACATCCTAGATCTTCTGTCAGAACCAACAGCTCCACCCTAAACATTCCCACAGCAAGGTGCATGGCTCGGCTCAGCCCGTGTTGGTTCCACCACGCATGAGAACCAATGGATCTGGCTAGATGAGCCTCCTGCTGCCTTGTGGGCTCCTGAAAGGCAGGGACCATGCTCATTCTCCGGCTTCAGGACCCAAGGTCTCTGACCTGGAAGATGCTCAGGAAATATTGGCTGAACAAATGAATGCCTCATCTAATTTGTCCCTGCATCGTCCTTACCCCCAGCCCTGTGTCCTACATATTTCAGAATTCGGTTCACATGAAATGGAGGGCAAATAGTTCAGGGCAGACACTAAAGCCCACTTACAGGACTGGTCTTGCCTGAACTCTGTAATCCAGCAGATTGCTTGGGATAATGACCCTGGTCTGACTGCACAGGTGCCCTTGGCTGTGCAGAAGGTCAATTTCAGAAATTTTATGTAAAAGCTAAAGTTCGGTATGTCAAATCACATTCCAAAAGCAAAGCACTGGGGTTGTCATTTACTTAAGGGATGCTTGTGTTGAGTCTTATTTTAAAGTGAGGAATTACTTATTTTTTAAAAATATCACAACTAATTTTAAGAGGATAGAAGGTAGATCACAATACACCGAGACCATGTCAGAACAAAAAGATTTTCAAAATGAGACTGTTCAAATTTCTTGGAAGGAGGAGAAAGATGGGCCAGGAGCCTGGAATGAAATAATTCCCGATATGGTCCTGATCTTCTCGTTCTGATAGAAAGAAGCAAATCTGTCCACCTGTTTCTGGCACTCAATTATGAGAGGATCAGGGAGAATTAAATGAAGAAATCCACTGCAGAGACAGTTGTCTCCATGCCTGGCACATAGTAAGGACCCAGCCACCGCCAGCTATCGTCAGCATCAGCAGCTTCTTTCTCTTCTCATGTCAGCCCCTAAAAGGAAAACCGGGCAGTATGTAACACACGGCCTGTAACTGCAGTTCTGCAGAAATTAAAGTCATATTTCTCTAACAACAGTCTGGGATACGTGAGCTTCACAAAACGCCAAGGTCATGTCATTACATGGTAACTTGGGGCAGATATTTTTGGAGACTGCTTAGCTAATTCATAGACAGTGTGACAGATGGCCAACTGGGACTCTTTTGCCTCGGTTTCAGCTGGACCCTGATAGCAGAGCTGCCACCTGCCCCTACTCTTCAAAGTGAGGTGCAGACCAGCGCTTCCCGGACTCTGCTGTGCATACGAAGCCTCTGGGGATCTTGTTTCAGCAGTTTTTGATTCATTAGGTGTGCAGTGGGCCTGCCAGCTCCATTTCTATAAGGCTTCAGGTGACACTGATGCGACGATGGGGCGGCCACTACCAGGAGCAAGTGCTGGGGCAGCAAGCAGGTCTGCAGAGAGCAGGTGGCTGAATACCAGATTTGAGACCCGAGCCCACCACCTACTGTAAGCATATATAAGAAATCACCTGGGAAGGTGAAACTCCACACGGAACTTTTTTTCAAGAGAAGTTTCTTGGCATACTGTGAATTCAATGTCCTTTGCAGGGAGCAAGAGGAGGGCTTCGCCATCACCTTAGACCTGGCTAGCAGAGATCTGAGAACACCTGGACAGTGTATACGAGTCCCAGATACTGGGGACACAGGAGGGGGCTGGCAGATTCTACACCTGACAGCAGAGAAGAGGGGAGCCTTTGAGGAGTAGCTGCACTCTACCAACAGGGGGTCTACCGTGCTTGATTCTCAGGAGACAGATGTGGACCTGGGGAGGCAGGAATGTCGGACTAGAGGTCCTCACACAGCTCCTGCAAGAGGGAAAGAGGGAATGGCATAGCAGCTGGGGGGACAGCCCTGGGGGGGCACTGTGGGAGGGAGAGGGACTGAACTAGGAGAGGCTTCGGCAATGGAAGCTGCCAGGAACCCATGGCAGGCCCGCGAGGGAAGAGGCGGCTGCGAATGTCTGCCAAGTACAGAGGAAAACAAACCCATCCATGGGGACAAGACACAGGCCACTTCCTGCTCCCATCTCCCCCTCCCCAGCACCCTCCCACACGCAGGATCTAGAAGCAGCCACCACAGGAGACACCTGACTTTCTAAAACGAGATCGCTCCTGGGGCTGAAAACGACAGCAGGACTTTTGATTCTCCAAGTGCACAGATTTCATGCAGGGACGGAGCCCAGTTTCCAAGCGCGGTTGGAATGGGCCACCTGGGGGGAGATGCTACCGGGCTGCTGCTTGAGCCCCAGGCATCACTCTCGTTCAATGAACCGCGTATCCCACCCACTTTTGAGCACCGATTCAGCACCAGCATCAGATGAAGACTTTTATGGGCCTTGGGCGACTGGGGTTTGAACCCCAGCTTCATCCCTGACAGCATAAAATAGAAGAGGCACTCCACCGTTGTCCAGCATGGGTGCGAGAATGAATTAAGCTCACTTTATGGCAACCCAGCACTGTGCCTGGCAAGAGGCAGGTACTCAACAAACAATTCTTTGCTGATTCTGGAAAAAATGTTTTGTGCTTTGAAACAGTGGTTTCCAGACATGAAAGACTCAGCAGGGATGGTGATCAAAACAATGCAAACTCCCCAGTTTCACCCCAGGACACTCTAATTCAGAAAGTCTGCGGTGGGGCTCCAGAGCCTGCCGTCTCACCCTCATTCCAGGTGGTTCTAATTCAGGTAATGCAGAAAGCACCCCCTTGAGAGGGAATGATGCTCAGGGAAGATACTGGAAGGGAAGGACACAGTAGGCATTCTGCCCCAAAGGAGTACAAGCCATTTCCAACCAGGTTTCAACCTGGACTTCAGCATCCTGAAAACGTTTTCAAGCCTGAAACAGAAATCCTTTCACACAGGCCACTGCCCACCTGGGCTGTCTCATGGTGAAAGGGGCGGCATATTTGTGCTCCACACCTTCCATCCCCCAGCCTAACCAACAGCAGGGCCATGGGCAAGAAGACCCAGCAAGTTCACAGGAGCAGGTGGCAGGTGACGGTGGCCCCCTTATGGGGATTCTGGTGCAGAAGGCAGGGGATTGCCAGCCGCCACCCAGTACATCTAGGGCTGCATGCAATGTCTGCAAAACAGGCTCCTGCAGCAGGTCCCAGTCCGACCAAGAGCTTAGCTATTGATCTCATTCATCTGAAGCCAAGCAGATATGATGTGGCCCTCAGGCAGCCCTGGCCTCCACCATCGCTCACCACTCAGTCCATCGGCTTTGTGGCCTCCTCTCCCTACAGATACCTCTCTGTGCAAGGCAGACGAGGCACTCAGCAAAAATCTGTTGCATGAATAAAAGGGTGAGTGGATGACTTAGTGAATAAGTGAGTGAAAGCACGAATGGACACACAAACCTATCTTACAGTTTCCTTTCCTCCACCCGACCAGGGAGGGTCAGGACCTCCAGGCCCTGGTTCCCTCCTAGACTCCAGACTCATTCATCTATTTACAGTTTTCTTAACCCACTGTGCTTTCTCTTGGGTTCCCAGAATCTTCTTTCCTCTAGGAACTCCAGCTCACCCTCCACATGTTAGTTTACTTATCACCTTCTCCAGGAAGCTTTCCCTGACTGCCACAGGCTGGGTTAAGTAGGTCTCCATCAGCAGCTATGTATTAATTCAGCAGATGGTTATTAAATGCCCCGTGTGTCAGCAACCCCCTCCATGGAGATTGGACACGCTCCGTAAGGATCCCCAATCATCTCTGCTTACCCCCACCCCCTCACCTAACGCAGGACCTGGAACACAGAGGCAACTAAATGAATGGCTGTGGAATGAACTAAATAAATGGATCCTATAATTCCCAGGGAGACGTGCACGCCCCAGTGGTTCACAAGCGTCATCGGGCGCCGTCAAGGACTCGGCAGGATGGAAAATACCCCCTTTTCTCCGGGAGCAGAACAAAGCCTCTGCCGCATATGGCTCCGGCAGCAGCCTCCACCGCCACAGCGCCTGCTCGTGTCCTCCAGGGCGCAGGGCTTCCTCCGCGCGGCTGTGTGCCACGCTGTCTGCAGCAGCACGTGACCGGGGAATCCCATCTGTTCGCGCGCACGCCCACCCATGACAAATGAATTCGTCTGCGGTGTTTGGCAGGCGCTGCTTGGGGAGCAAAGGAGACGGGCGATGAATTATTCATCCCGAGGCGCTCGCCCCAGCCTGCCGAGCGGGTGCGGCCTGGGGAAGCACCCTGGTGACTGCCCGGCTCAGATCCCGTTACACAGAAGCATGATTATTAATAACAGCGGCATCCACCACCTACTACACTAAATTAATTTTCACGACAGCCCTGCGGAGTATGAGGTAGCACCATCCCCATGTATAGGTAAGGCGCCGCAATGCAAAGGGTGAGGAAAGCAGCCGGGTCACGGTCGTCCTCTGGTCCCAAGAAGGTACCCTTCCCTCTGCGTGATTGGGAAACAGCGTCAGGTGAGGGCGCGGGAGGCCCGGGAAAGCCCAGGGAGGGATCCCCGCAGGCAGAAGCTGGGAAAAGCCCGGCCTCCCTCACCGGCTGCATTTATCATTCAGAGCAGCCTGCAGCAGGATGGCTGGAGCCCTCCCAGCCCAGGCGTGTCAAATGCAGCAGCTATTTCCAGCGGCTCCGCCGCCGAGAAGCCCTGTCGCATTGGATATGGCTGAATCAATGATTTTGGAGGACGTGCAGTTGGATCCGGCTAAGGAGCACACAGATGGGGAGGAAGGAGAAGAGGGAGGGGACTCCCTAGGAGCTCCACGTGTCACAATTGCTGATGCCCAAGTCTGCGCACTGAGCACAGGAGAGGAGAGCAGAGGTCTGGCACGATCCTGTGCAAGAAGAAAAACAAAAGCGGGCGTGAAGCAAAAGAACAGATCCTGGGAGCAGACATTTTGCTTGGGATGAATTAAGGACCCCCTTGTTTCACAAAGGATTTGGGGTCCCTTACAAAGATTCTAAACGCTACAGCAAAACAGAAGTATGCAGGAAAGAAATCAGAGATATAACAAAGAACGCCCGATGGGCAGATGCGCACTGTCTGGCAGCAGAAGGGAAGCCCGGGTGGGGAATGAGCTGAGTTCGGGCTCCCAGTCCCAAAGCACTGCCCAGGGAGATGCTGCAGCCAGCTCAGTAGCTGACGCTGGGCAGAGTCATGGGCAGAGCAGAGGAAATGAAGGCCACGAAAGCCAGAGCGGCTGCAGTCCCTTCTGGGCCAACTCTCAGCCTCCCCTAAACCAAGGATGCTTCTCTTGGGCTTTCTTTCTGCCCGCATAGCCTACGCTTCCTTCCAGCCCCGTCTCTGAGCCAGCCTGGAGGGAGCAGGTGTGAGGACACAGCAGCCCCCGCTCCAGCCTGGCCCAGCACCATGAGTGTGAGGGGCTGACGTGACGGGAGCAGCACCGCCAACCCCAGCTGGAGGGGTGTCCCTGCCCCGGCTTCCCTCTAACATGGCCCTAGGATCCTCCCCATGAGACTGGGAGCGCCCACCTCTGCCTCCCTGGGGCCTCAGCCAAACAGCAGTGGCGAATGGCCTTGAGACCCCGTCTCAGCAGGGACAGCACACAGGGACCCCTGGCGCTCGGCGGACCTGCATGCAGGGGTCTGGGGCAGGATTCCATTGCTCTCTACAGTCTGAGCCTGGAAGCTTCTCCAGAGCACCCTGCACTGGCCTTGGTCTGGGCAGTGCTGTCAGCCAGCAGACACAGAAGGCTCGGGAACACCAGCCTTCTCGGCGGGGGAAGACTGCTTCCCAGGTGGCAAAAAAATGTCAGCTATAACGATGGTTTGTGGCCCTCCAAAGGGCCACACTTCACAAACAGACACACAAACAAGTATTAAAATGTCCTGAGTTTGGAGAAAGGCTCTGTAGGGGATGATGAGGAATAAAAGGTTGAGAAACCCTATCTACACTAGGCCTGCCCAGGGGGCAGCTGCACCAGGCCTTCCAGCCACCCCCTTCATTTCTCAGAAGAGGAACCCCAAGGCTCAAGGGGCTCACCAAGAGCTGGGTGAGGGAATGAAACGGGACTCAGGCCTGGGAGGGGGGGTCCCGGCTCTACCTCAGGGAACGAGACGTCTGTCTCACGGAATTCAAGTTTGTTTTGTTTTGTTTTTTAATTCAATGTTTCTAAGTAAGAAAGGCTTTTCTAATTTTAAGAAAGAAATTAAGATCTATAAGTATTCATCGTGAAGATGGTATTTCTCCCAACACATTTTTCCATCTGTTTAAAATTCCAAAATATACCTCCCCTTTGGAATTCCAAAATTTGCCTTCTCTTTTGAACTGTAAACTTCTCAGTGTGTAATAATTCATAAACTCATTCAAACCTGCCTTAACTGAGTGCCTACTATGCATGAGGCACTGAGCCTGCCTTCCAGGGTTCACAGTCCAGTGGGGGCAGCGCCCTGGGCTGGGTCTGCGCTGAGCAGAGCAAAGCTCACAAGCTGCCTGCAGACAGAGAGGAAGGCATTGCTGATGCTGGCTGGGGAACCGCAGGGGGCTGTGCAAACGGGAACCCCTCTGAGCTGAGGCCTGAGGGGTGGCAGGAGATCCCTCTGCATAAGACAGAGAAGGGAGTTCCAGGACAGGGGCGAACAGGGGCAGGGGTGTCAGCATGGGGGCGCGGGGAGTGCAGAGGTGCCGACAGTTCTGGGGAGCCTGGTGTCTAAGGACCCACCATTATTTGGTCCTCCTTCTGCCCAGAGAAGCCAAGCAGAAGAAACAGGAAGTTCTCACAAGCCAGAATGTGTGTCCAGGTCCCCCACCACTCAAACTTGGCAACTTGGAGAAATTCAATCAAGGAACTAGTCACAAAGGGGGTGCCCGAGCTTAAGGAGAGCAACAAAGGAAAAAGAAGCCCCCTGAGCTGCTACCACCCTTGGGGCTCAAGGGGCCTGGAGAGGGAGCAGTTACCAGAAGCCAGGAAAGCTGCAGCATGGGGGAGAGTACCAGGGGGGGAACTAAATCCTGTCCTCCCAGCTCCAGCCGCCCACAGTCTTCTGCTGGCACTTCCCACTGGCAGAACCCAGCCAGAAGCCAGGGGCAAGGGCGCGGGGAGGAAATTCAAGACTGGTCTCCTGTGGGTATAGCGCAGGTGGAGAATGGATGTGGAGAGGCCAGCGAACCACCAGCACACAAAGAGCCATAGTGGATGTCTCCTTCTACCTGCTGGCACAGAATCCCTGACCTGGTGATGGCTCTCCACCTGCCCCCCAGGTCCCCTTACAAAATCCACGTGGTAGGGGAGGGTCGACCTCTTAGCAACAAGGTGGGCATGCAGCTCTGACCCAGGCAATTTCATTTATTCACTCTTTCCAGGTACCTGTGACCAGCAGGAAGGACTCGTCTGTGAGTCAGACTGACTTCCCAGCGGAGGCAGAGAGCCAAGAGCCCCAGCATCCCAGCCCAGCAGGCCTCAGACAGACACTCAGCTCAGGAGTCTTGGAGACAACAATGGGGAAGAGACTCTTTCCATCGACCTTGGAGTTGAAAGGATGGAGGTCTGGAGTCCCCTGAGCCAGCCCAGGGGGAAGGCAGTGAGAGGAAGTAGAGGCCCAGGAATGGACTCATCCACCCAGTCACGACAGGAAAACGCTCTTGATCCGCAGTCTGCGTAGTTTTCCACTGAACCAACCTCCCTCATCTTCCAGGGGAGACTCTGAAACCACCAGAGTCAGAGGCTGCTTATCTCGATCTTTAAAAATCTCCATGGACACAGAGACACTGGGTATCCCTGGCTGGCGATGGTACAGAAAATCCAAGTTGATGATGGGTTTTCTCTGAGCAAGAACTTTGTTATCCACACAGAATGCCCCACAGGAAAATAAGAAGAAACAATTACTTTGAAGCCCACAGACACAAAAAATATAAACTCAGATCATCGACTTTCAGAAGAGAACAGTTTTAACTGGCAGCCAAAAGGAAGAGACCCGTGATGCATCTGAGGAAAATGGCTCTGGATTCTGTGTGTATTTAATGAGGCAAGGTGGATGAGCAGGAACAAAAGCAAGTGCGGAGTTCAGGGTACTAGCCTGGCTCTGCTTCCAACTGGCTGTGTGATTTAGGATAATTCATTGATTCCCCACTCTGCGTTTCAGACTTCTCATCTGCTAAATAAACAAAGTTGGGGGGTGGGGGAGGAGGAAAAGTAGCAGCGTGTGTTGGGGCACTGGTTATGGGGTCCGACCTGGGTTCAAGTCCTAATTCAACCTAAAAAAGCTGTGTGTGACATAAGGCAAGTCAGCCTTTAGGCCTCGGTTTTCTCATCTGTAAAATGGGTGTGACGGCACCTAGCTTAGAGCATCAATGTGAAGGTGAGGAGAGATAATTAAGACCATGAATGATGTCCAGCACATAACAGAAAATCACAAAAGGGACTTAGCATTACTGAGAAGGAAATGGTCTAGAAAGGTCTGTAAGATGCCCCCTAGCTCAAAATCCTAAGGCTTTGGGGACTAATGCCAAATTCAGAGGAAAATCCTCCCACTCCCACCCTTCCTCCTGAACAACAGAGCCCTCTCACCTAAGCCTCAACGAGGCATCTTTCATCCTCTCGATTTTCATCTATAAACGCAGCCCTGACCTGAAAATTATTATCAAGTTTTCATCTTGCTTCCTGAATTTACAGGCCACAGTCATAGTTGGAGATTGAGCCACCTTAGTAAAATTAGATGGTAAGTATACTACTTTTCATTTGCATACTGCTCTTTCAAGCATTCCGCCCCCTTTACTTCCCCATGATTCCACTGATGCCAACAGCTACACAGCAAGACTAGTACCGCAAGTCCTTGACTCCTGGGACCCCACAGAGCCCTTCTCGGCCTTCCAGTGACTTACCAGGGAAACCTTCATGGGAGGCCAGGGAAAGACAGGCACAACCACACCCACCTCCACCAGCCAAGCCACCTGTGCCCACGGAGAGTGCACTCTGTTGTTAATAAAGATGAGAACTGTTTTCCAAGGGGCAGTATGAGGAGAGGACTCCCCCAGGGTTGTACCAGCTTTATTTCAAATCCTCAAAACAAATCCACGACAGTCAATATTATTAGCCTCGATTCACAGCTGAGAAAACTGAAGCCCAAACTCAAGTGGTTTGCCAAGGCAACACAATAACAACTGATGAGGCCTGGATCTGAGCTCAGGGCTGGCTGCCTACAGAGCCCGTTCTCTTCCTATCATGTCATTCTGTCTTCAGTGAAAAAAAGAAAAGAAAAGAAAAACAAAGCCTCCATGTTAGAATAAGTGGGAAGTGGAAGATGAACACTTGGCTGGGTACATGCTGATATGTCTAAGAAGACATGAGTCATGTCAAGGCAGTGTCATGGGCACAGATGGTGGGTGGCCCATCAGGAGACCAGCCCAGTGACATCTGCAGCTTGTCCCTTTCCCTTGAGCCAGAAGCACTCAGCACCAGGACTGGATGTCTCCTCGGCGGACACCCGGAAGTGTGTGGGCGCTGCTCTTTATTCAAAAGAAGACGGAGATGAACCAGATCCCACGCAGCACATAAGGAAGGTCGCTGTGGTCAGAGCAGGCTCGCTGAGGGAGGAGGTCTCTGGGCAGGCACCAGTATTTACTCAACTGCTTTATGCCTCGATGAATAAGTCATCTGTACCCACCCTCAGTGCACTCGGGACAGTAGATAAATGATGCCGCAGAAGCCTCAGGTTTCAGAGCTCTTGATGTGCATGGGTTTTTTGTTTTTTGTTTTTAATGTCTTGAGTCCTCAGGGAGAGTGCAGAGCACAAAATTACAGGCACGTTCTCTCACTGAGGCTGCAGGCGCCTGGGAACACACCATGGAGACCCCTGCGTTTCTCCAGGGCAAGGACTGTGCCCACCTGCCCTCTGTAACGCTAGCCCCGGGCTGGCACATAGGAGGCATTCCAAACTCCGCTGCTTATGTTGACATGGGATGAATTTAAAGTTTCAATCCAAAAAGTAAAATATTATGTTTGAAAGATAAACTAGGGCAGGTAAATTACCATAAGAGGTTTGAGCAGAGGTGAATGCTCGAAAGGTTTATACAACCGACCTGTCTATTGAGGAGTGCTTTGCTGCATTTTCTAAATTTTCTGTTTATATATGTGTATATGTGTGGATATAATACAGAGCCATGCATCTGGTTTACCTGTAGATATGAATCATAATATATTTGAAGGTATGTGATGACTAAATATAATAATGCATGTGACTGATATATAGACATTCTCAGTGAAACAGTAGCTTCCCCTGACCCATGAAATGCTCTAAGAAAATGAAATTCTGACAACTTAGTCACACATCTTCAATAAGAAATATCAAGAAACCAGTGTAGCTGCATGAGAAATGCTCTTTGATTACAGCCAGTTCCAAAAGGGCAGAGAGGTAAAAGGATCAGGAAACACGAGACTCAGGTTAAACTGTAAAAAGTGCTGCAGATCTGTACAAAAGGCGTGAGGAAAATGCCAACCCAGAGGGAGTGAGAAGACAGACACCAGGAGTGACCAACAGTTCTTGAGAAGCACGTGGCGGGTTTTGGAAGCGGCAGAGTAGCTCAGGCAGAAGGGGTGGGTAATGGACCAAAGGGAGAAAATGGTCTTTCTGCCCTGAACTGATCCATCTTCAGCCAGAAGAGTATTTTCTAAGCTGGAGAAAGGGAAACAAACCTAAACAGGAACAAAGTGGAACGCAGGAAAGAGAACACCATGACGTGAGGCACCTGCGTAGGTAGTCCCTCTACCCAGACCTGACCGCAGAGTCACAACTGAAAGTTGTTTTTAAAGCAGGGGCTGGGAGCAATGCCTGGATCCAGAAGCCTGCAAATGCCGGGAAGTATGGAGGTTCAGACCATTGGATTCAGTCCTGTGTTCCATCTCTTCTGCTTCGCCCCCTCTTCCAGCAGGATCACTAGACAATAGCCCCTGGGTGGTGCCATTAGCATTCACGAGCGTATTTATTCATCTAAACCTCCACCTGGAGCTGCAGCCTCTCTCCAACGGCCTCCTCGGCACCTCCACCAGCTGGCACCTCATGCACAGTGGCCACCTAACCTGGCAAACAGAACCCTGGGCTTCCCCTCCAAAGCCAGCTCTCCAAGGATTGCCCTCCTCAGGCAATGGCAACACCATCTAACCCAGTTGTTCCAGAGACACAAGAGGCATCCCTGATTCTTCCCTTTCCTTCACCTTAATAGCCAATCCTGTTGGCTTGTTAGGGAATGAATCCTGCCCCCCCACACACCCACACACAAACATATTCTTAACCCTAATCCGTATTCCTGTGGGTGTGAGCCCATTTGTCAACAGTATCTTTGAAGGAGTTAAAGTGAGTCAGGGTGGGGACTCAGCCTGCCACTAATATGTATGACCAGAGGCTTCACTGAGAGAGGAAATTTGGACACAGAGAAGCCCGAAGCTGTAGAAGCCAGAAGTCAGAGAAAGCCACGGGAGGAGACCAAGAACATGCCATGTGACAGAGGACGGCCATCGTCAGAATGTTACTGACTCCAGAAGAAAGCAAGGCCTTGTTGACACTGGTGTTGGACTTCTAGCCTCTGAAGCCGTGAGACGACAAATGCTTGTTGTTGAAGCCGACCCACTGTGTGGTATTTGTCCTAGCAGCTCTGGCAAACGAAGACAGAGCTCTACTTCCAAAATCAATCTAGAAAGCTCCTACTTCCCTCCTACAACCGCCACCCGAGTCCAAGCTGCCACCCCCCATGCCTGCATTACTGCAATGACCTCCCAACTGGGCCCCACCAAGTCTGTTCTCAACACGGCAGCCAAAGGCATCAGCCCAAAACATAAATGTTGCATTTACATTTAAATCTAAACTCATCCTCCAAACTTGCCTTCTACAGCTCTCTTCCATATATGACATTCTGGCTCCTCTGTCCTCCCCACAGGTCCGAGGACCCACCAGGAGATCCCCTGCCTCAGGGCCTCTGGCACCCTCCAAGAACCAGGACCTCAGTGGAGTTCAAAAATACAAATCCCTACCACAACCCTGAAAGAAAGGCATATGTATGCCCACTTTGCAGTTGAGTAAACTGGGGTTCTAAGAGGTTTGTAACTCACCCAAGGTCACACAGTTACTAAGGGGAAGGGCTACCATCTCATTCCTGACCTGGTGGCCTCTGAGCCACTCTGACCTGTCAGGTTTTAGGTCAAGCCTAAACTCCGTTCATCTAGTATTGAGACCCGAGCAGACAAGCAGCTTTGAAGGTGACACGAGGACACGGAAGCAGCTCACTGTACTTCAGCTCCGTTAACTAACACCTCCTGAGCACAAACAAAAGTAGGTCAAGAGAATTATTTCTGGGATTAAAAAAAATACAGAAATATCCTAAATGTGTCTCCCATCATTTGCAGCCAAATGATCTCAAATAGAGGGCTTATTATTATTCTTTCTTTTCCACCATGTCAAAATGAACTGGTTCCCATTAGCAGCTCACCCCCACCCCCACCCCACCTAGTTAGCTGGCTACAGGCAAAGTGAATTTGGAAAGGGGCAAAACCAGCTGCCTGGTCAGATGGGTGCCAACTCCTAGCCTTTCTGTCTCGATGGGATGGCAGTGACAACACACAGCAGCCAGAGCAAACAAGCCCCTTGGCACCTCCACCCCTTCCTGTGTCCCATTGCCTGGCAGCTCCTACCTCCTTCCCAGAGGTGCAACTACATGGCCACTCCAGTCCAACATCTCCAAGGATTCTAACCTCTATCTCAGGCCACTCAACACTCCAATTTCATAACGTACCTCCTCCTCATTGTATAGATGAGGAAACTGGGGGTTAGAAAGAAAAAAATGAAGACTGAAAGCAAAGGAGGTTGGTCCCAAGTCCCAGAGCCCGATGGTGGCAGACCAGAGCGGAAGCCCACGACCCCTGGCGTCCAGGCTGGTCATCCTTCTGCCCCACAGGTAGAAGGGGACACACTTGTATCAGTTTCCTGTCGCTTCTGGAACAGTGAGGAATTTGGTCTCCAAAAAGAGGTCTGGGGGTAACCTCTGAATCTCTGGAGACGGAATTATCCTTGTGATTCCTGGTGGGCCCAGACCAGCCCTCGATAGCTGTAACGAGCTGGGTCTTTGAGCCACATCACATCAGCCCAACCTCCCTGACCCATGGGGAGGCGTGTGGCCTGTACACTGACTGAGTGCATCAACCCCACTGAAATCTAGGGATGGGTGTTACACATCGATGTGCGGGAGGGTGATGTGTTCTGGTGCTACGTGGAGAGGACAGAGAAGCTTTCAATTTAAGACCTTCTCAGCCCTTGCCCTCTTCTTTTGGCTTCCTCTGGTTTGTATTTTTTTTCACTGTAAGAAAACCAGAATCGTTGAGTCTAGAGCTTTCCTGAGTTCTGTGAGTCATTCCAGTGTATTGTGGAATCTGAGAGAGTAGTGGGAACTCCCAAATTTGTAGCCAGTTGGTCAGAAATGAGGGTGGTCCAGGAACCCCTAAACTTGGGACTTGTGTGTGAAGTGAGGGCAGCTTTGTGAGGACGGTGCCCTTAACCTGTGGAGTCTGACCTAACCCTGGGTCAAGTGAGAATTGTATTGTCCTTGGTGTTGGCAGTTTCTGAAGTCGCTTGAAGCTGCTGGCACAAACTGCCTAGAGCTTGGTGGCTTAAAACAATGGAAATTTATTCCCTCACAGGTAGTTCTGAAGACCAGATGTCCAAAATCAAGGTGTCGGCAGCGCCAAGCTCCCTCCGATGGCTCTGGCAGAGAATCCTTCCCGGCCTCTTCCAGCTTCTAGTGGCTCCAGGCGGTCTTTGGCTTGTGGCTGCAGATCTCCAATTTCTGCCCCAATCTTCATCTGGCCTTCTCCTCTGTGTGTCTATAACAACACTTGCCACTGGATTTAGGGTCCACACAAGTAATACAGGAAGACCTCATATCAAGGTTCTTAACTTAATTACATCTGCAAAGATCCTTTTCCAAATGAGGTCACATTCACAGGTTCCAGGGACACATCTTTTTGGGGTCACCAATCGATCCACCACAATGGGTTTCTATTTCAGGATTCGAGGCACCTTTGGAAACCAGGAGTGTGTGAGCACAGCTGTGCGTGAAGACCCTCAAATCCAAGTTACATCTTTGCACAAAGTATAGCACAGGGTTCTGCAGCGAGGTCCTGCCCTTCTCTGGACACCATGTTAGCCATGTAGTCGTCAGACAGGTACAGAACATCAGAATAAGAAGGTCAACTACTCTTTATAAGAGGCTTTCTGCACACCAGGCACTGTGCTAAATCATGACACGCATTATCCTTCATCCTTACAACAGCCTTACAAGTTAAGTAGGAAGTAAACTCCATCAGCTGCTGGCTGGATGACTTCAGACAAATTATCAAATTCTCTGGTTTTCAACGTTCTCACCTTAAATATGGTATTAATAATAATAGTATCTGCTTTGAGAGGTTCTTATGAAGATAAAGGGGAAAATTAGGAAATTCTGAATACAGTGGCATACAAGGACACACTCAATAGAAGCTTTCATCATCATCATCATTATTCCCCTCAATTTCTACTCCTTACTTAATGTCACATTTGACTATTTTAAAAACATTCATGCTATATTTACTTTTCAAAAGAGCTGTGGCCAACAGATCCATTGGGTATAATCAACAGTTACAAAGACTTGGAATGTTACTTGAAAAGAGCTCTGGACATTTGTTGTTTAAAGGAAGCCCTTGGGAACTCCTTCTGTAAGGCGGAAAATCCTCTTCCAGCAGGATGAACACGAATCTGCCAAGGTAACTGTGCCGCATATTTGCCTTCCTGGCCGTGTTCTATCTGAGTGGGCCACAACTCTTGTCAGCTGGATAAATCGGTGTTTTCCAGCCTTGGTTACAATCAGCCCACTGCCTGGTTACCTCATTCTCTGACTCTTAGACAATGCCTGAATTAATTTTAACTATTTTGATTCTCCCAACCACCACAATGTGACAAATACAAAGAGAAATTGAGAAGGAAATGAATTCTATCGCTAAACAATGCCCAGGTGCAATGAAATACAAACACACACACAGCACTGAGTGACTGACAAGACCAAAAGGCAGCAAGAAACCATTTACTCAACATTTGAATTTATAACAAGCTTTTGGCAGGAGCCTAGGAAAGATGACAGGCTTTAGAGCCAAGCAGCTCTGGGTTCGAATCTCAACACAGTTGGCCCTAGCAGCATGACCTGAGCCATGGTTCCCTTATCTTTCATATAGGAAGAATAAAACCTTCCTTTCAAGAAGAAAGGACCAAAACACAGATTCCCATTGTAGTCCCATAACTACAGGTGCTACCTCTGCCCTCAAATAAAGTAAACATAAAAGCCAGGGGATAAATAAGCATCAAGAGAATACAATGCAAGGATTTATCCTCTACATCCAGTATCTAAGTGACTGTTGGTGCTACCCAGAGCACTGTCTTGAGAAGGCTCAGAGGTCGTGACTGATTAGTGATGCCTATGATTGATTAGTGATGCCTGCTATGGGAAGGGGCATGGGTAAATAGGATAGGCAGCTTGCTTAGGTGACTCCCTTCCCTCCCACAGGTGAAAAAAATACTGGCCTCTCACCCAAATCCCTGGAGTTCTAGTCAGTCTCTCTCTCAAGGCCTCAGTTTCTCCATCTATCAAGTGAAAGGACTAAACCTGATGAGCCCTCTGATCCCATTCTCCTCTTACCTGCTTGGTCTCCTTTAATCTAACTGATGACATGGTGGTAAGGGGTAAGGAAGGGGTCACTGATGTCAGGAAGGGGAGAGAAGAAAGCTATCCTTACCACCTATTCTTTCCTATTTACTCCTTAAAAATGCTAACAGTTCTGATTCCAAAAGAAGCCTGGAAGTTGTATTTATTTATGTAAAATTGCAACAGCAATTTTAAATGCAAAAATCATACCTTTTGTTCCAGCAAGACATGGGATCTGGCAGCAAAGCCAAAGAAATCCAGAGGCTTCCTGGGGCTCTGTGCACCCTCCCTTTCCACCTGGCAGCCCTGCCCATATTACCTGGGGAGGAAGCACTCCCCAGCCCCACCACTAGCAGGAAGAGAGAGAAGCCAAGCCCCCAAGCCCCCAACACCCCAGGAGCAACGGAAACAGCAGCTGAGCTGGCGGGGGGCGGGTCTTGTCAGTCTCTCCTCCCCAAAGAGGCCTAGATTTCTTTTTAATAAAATGGCCTTTCATCACTATAAAGACTTTATTAAAAATTCCCTGTAGGCCAATACTAGGCAATGCTTGTGAGCAGCTGTCTATCTAGCAGTCACACCCCATCTTCTTGCGCCTGAGACTGCAGGATGCCCCCTCGGCCTGCTCTGCTCCTCAGTGTCTCCCAGCAAGCCTGGCTGTATCTCGCCCAAGTATGGGCTTACCTCCTCTCTCTGCCTCCCTCTGCAGCTCGGCCAGTCTCGCCCTCCGCCTCGGCATCGCTGCTCCTCAATGTCTCTCTCTCCCTCTTTGGTGCTTTCCCCTTCTTTTTCTGTCTCTCTTTGACTACCTCTTCCTCCTCGCAACGATCCTTTTTCTCCTTCTCTAAATCAGACTCCTCCTGCTATCTGTGCTCTCTTCATTCTGCCTGCAGAGAGGTCTCTTCCAACTTGGAATGATAACCATGGTTAGGCAAAAATTCTTTGGAAACACACCCTCTAAGCTACTTTTGCATAAGGTGACTTATTTACAAACCATTATTGAAATAATTGACCCAATTTAAAATGGCAATCACAGCCTCTGGTCCCTGCAAACCAGTACACAGGAATTAGTCAGCATTCTCTTCTTGGCCCCCACTCCAGGAGAAAACACACATGCACACACACACACACGTCGTGCGCACCCCATGGCTTCCCACAGCACTAAAAATGATGATCCCTTTAAATGCTACCAGGTTTATGATTTCCATTTTTTATCTGAAACATGAAAGATGCAGCAAGGTATGCCCGTCTTACATTGCATATGTAAATGTACATTTTGTAGAAATTTTTAGTATGTGCGTCACCAGGAACATTACTAAAATGCATTTGATAACCTCTTTCCCATCTGCACAAAACTATACTCATTCGTTAAACAAGCAGGTATCAAGCACCCAGCGCGTGCAGGAGGCTGACATCTGAGGGACGTCGCTCCCTAAATGTACTTACACAGAGGCTCCCTCTATTGCATGGTAGCAGAAGGGACACCTGAGCGAAGTCAGGAAGACCTGGACGGGGACTTCTAAGTTTAGTTCTTGAAGAACAGGTTAGGTGTTCCAGGATGTCAAATGGGAGGCGACAAACCAGGACAGAAAACCCAATCCCAGGTCCAGTGTCAGCCTGCTCAGTAGGCGAGCTGCTGACAGCAGGAGAGTGGTCACCTCCTTTGAGACCCCATCCACCCTGTACACACCCTACTCTCTTAGCAGATTTGGTTTTTCTAACTCCAAAGAACAGGTATTTCTAGGTCTACTCTCAAAGGCTTTTTCTCAGTGTCATGTCATGAAATAGAAGCAGAAAGTGTCCGGAGGATGGGAGTTTTCCAATGACCCCGCCCAAAAGTTCCTTGGCTCACTCCCTCAAAGATGCTGGAAAACTCAGACTGTTTCCAGAATCAAGTGCTCCAAATCACTCACTCGTTCATCATTCAAAAGGCCTTTATCCAGGCTCATACACTTACTACCTGCCATGCCCTGTGCCAAGAACAGGGAATTAGGAACATTCCTCGCCCCTGAACAACTGACTTGTCATTCAGAGACTGTCTCAACCAGAGCCTCCTCTTGCTTCTTTCATGAACTGTTTCATGTTCTATGTGTGCACTGGTTAGACTTTCACCCAGAAAGTCTGTCCACCTCCAACCACTCTTGTTTATAAGTGTCACCTGGAATTGGTCTAACTGAGCCAATGGTTCTCAGCCCTGGCTACACATCAGGATCACCCAAGAAGATTAAAATCAAATACTATTCTCAGTCCCCGTCCCAGATGGAATAAATCAAAGTCTCTGAGGTGGAGTGGGAATGTGGCTGGGGCATCAGAAACTGGAAAAGTGCCCAGGTAATCCTAATGAGCGAGCCGGGAGGAACCGCAGAACCAAGCTTGCCGACAGCATACTCTTAATAATGCAGTCCAGAACATCCCTGAATCAGGGTCAGCCCACCTGCTAGCTGACCTTGGGCAAGTCACCACCTTGCCTGAGCCTCGGTTTTCTCCTCTGTAAAATCAAGGAGCTGAGCTCGGTGACCCCAGCAGGTCGTTTCCAACGGTCAGAGTCTGGAGCCTGAGGAAGCTCTACCCCAGTACCAGCCGCCTCATGGCAGAAGGTGAATCTGTACAACAAGGAAGCCAGGGCACACCTGTGCAACCACTGTGGCGGCCACCTCCCCAAGCATTCCAAACACAGAGTCAGCTTGGGAGAGAGAAAGATGCTGCTCTCTTCCCACAGGATAGAAGTGGGAAGATTTTCCCATTTACACTCTCGAAGGCTAACGAATGAATACATCTAAATGGTGGTTCAAGTTGCTCGCCCCTCTTCCTGCTCGGCCCCCCACCCACCAAAGTGCCTACCCTGCAAGACTCCTCCAGGTGGCAGAGAGGGGGACTTGGTAGAGCCTCTCACCCCCCTCTGCTCCTCGTACCTGCAGACTCTCCAGCTGCCAACCCTGGGACCTGCTCACCCCCTTCCACTCTCCCCTCGCCCCACGAGTACACTGCTCTGGTCGTGGGCCTGACTGCCTCTCCTCACCCGCCACCCCTGGACCAGGCCCCCAGAACCTTTCTTCCTCAGCTCTGCCCCACCCTACCCCCACCAGGTACTGCCAACTCCAGCCGGGTCCACCTCCCAGATGCCACCCACACCCTGGGAGGCCCACAAACCACACGCCAAGGCTCTTTGATTCTATCAGGACCCCCAGGCCCTTGTCCTTACACTCACGGGGGCCATTTTCAGGCATAACTGGAGCAGGAGAGGCTCTCGCTGCTGCTGGTACACACACTGGAACCAGAGTCTCCAGATTCGGAAGAGACAGTAAGGATCAGTCATCTAGTTCCAGTGCTTCAATCCTGCTCCAGTGTCCCTGCGGAATGCCGTCCAGGCTCCACCTAGGCCTCCTCAGCATCAGGACACTCTCGGCCTTCCCTGGGTGACTCTGATCCCTCAGAAGCCCACTGTCATGTTGGCGCCTCCCAGCCGGGCTCACCGTAGAGCTCGGCAAGGCCATGTCCGACAATGCAGGGCCTTCTCCACAACAACCCGCCTCTCCTGTCCAACAAGGACCGACGGAACCTGACTTATGTCAAAGAGGATCCCCAAATAACTGCATGTAGAGATTGACCCGGGTTGGCTTTCTTCCTTACGGAGCTGCTCCACGGGCCCCCAGCCGGGAAATGGAAGAAAGGGTGCATCTAGGGATGCCTCATTTCCATGCCCTATTATCATCATTTCTACCGGGGCCCAGGCAGGCAACAGCCTGGGTAGTGTCCCACCTTCCACAGAGATCCCAGATGGAGTATTTGTGAGGCCAGCCAGGCACACAGAGCCCTATCCATCTAGGATCTTTAACTAGATCCAGAAGCCTGGATTCACATCTCATTTATTAATTTATTTTGGGCAGTTATTTCATAATTTTATTGGATAACCAGCTGTTAGTTTTCATCCATATCAACTAGGGTTTTGAAAGTGGCGACAGACACAGGTGACCAATGTATGGAGCTCATCTGATGAATCTTCATCCTCATTACGTTTTCCAGACAACCATATATGGATAGGCATGGGGCATTCCTTATTTTCTGGCCCAGACTGCTTTGTTGAGCCTGGTGTCAGTGCACACACTGAGCATTCCCATCTCCTTCATGGCAAATTTCCAGATCTCTGTGCGTGCCCAAGGGGCACACTTCTGGAAGGTCACCCCATGAATGCGCCTGTGAACGCTGACGGTGTACTCCCTGGTCCCCACCTCACTGAGGGCAGAACAGCCCTTTTCTTCTCACCACCCTTCTTTGCGAGAACCTTTCGGCCCAGGCCTGGTTGCTAAGCCGCAGCCCTTTAATTCTGCCCTCACTAACTGTACACCTCCGGTAAGTCACTTCAGGTATCTGGGCATCAGTCTCACCTTCTCTAATACGGTTTTTAATAAAAGAATGAGTGTCTGTTTTACTAGTAACCCCAGCAGCTGCCCTGGATCCTGGCAAAGAGTGCTCATTTGTTGAACAAATGACCCACTTGCTGCCAAGAATAATTTCCTACCATTTGAAATGAAGGAAACACACACACAGGTATAGCAACTTCGTGGCTCCAGATTCTGGGTTAGATAAAATTGCAAATAGTCTTTTCCATGTGGGAGACGAAGTCTCCCCATTTTAAGTTACTACAGTTGAAGCCCAAAGTAAATGGAGTCAAAGGATCTTATCCTACTGGAGGAGAATCCGAGCAGACATCTCGAATTCTCCAGAAAGACATCTCATACTTTACTGGGAGTGTCTGGATTGGAACTGTCCTAGAAATCAACCCCATTCTTCTGGACCATTAGCCACTACCAGCTCTCAACTCAATGAAAAGCCATTCTGTTTGTGGAAAACGAGCCCCCAGTGATGTGCAAGCTGGTTCTGACACACCAGACAGATGCCTGTCCATTTCCACTCGGGCCTGCTTTCTTTTCGAGCCAGAGCCAACAAATATTTGTTTATCTCTGATCATGGACACAGTATTCTAATTTTCTGAGACTCACTGGAGAGAACTCATGATAGACCTCTCTGGGGAAGAGGAGAAGACAGAAATGGCTGGGGCTGTGAAGGCTTTGCACTGCTTTTGTGCAGGTTGAGAGAAGCTGATCAGAACTGGTTGTATCAATTGTTTTATTATTGCTTGTACACTTTAAAAAATAAAATGTTTCCCTGGTATTTTAAAGTCACCATATTGTGCATATTGTGTTCAATCTTCCCATCACCCTTATCCTGCTATGTTTTTCTCCATAGTTCTTATTACCATTTAACATACTACAGAATTTTGTTTTTTTGGTATGGTTGTCATCTGCCTCCCAGCACCCCCACCCCAAACTGGAATGCACATTCAGTGAAGGCAGAGGGTATTTTTCTCTCTTTTTCTCACTGATAGGTTTCAAGTGTCTCCAACATTGCCTGGCAGATAGTAGGTGTTTAGTAGATATTTGCTGAATGAACCAATCAGTTCATGTCTTTATCACAACCTTCTACCGTGGGTAGTTTTATCTCCAATATATAAAAGAGAAAATAGGCTTAGAGAAGTTAAATAAAGTTAAATTACTTTTCGAGATTATGTGGGTATGCCTCAAACCCAGATGTGGCTTACATCCGGGATCAATTGGGATTTTTCGACCAAATCAAAAATAATATGAATGCAAGAAGCTTCCAGAAGACAAGTTGAATAAGACCAATGGCTGCTTATGGGGCAACAGTTACAGATGTATAAGAGCGAGCCATGGATGATCAACACCAAAGATGTCTACTACCAAAGGTAAGTGCTAGAGGAGGTTACAAAGAAATGGCTTAATAAACTATGGAAGGAAGGGGAAGCTTCAGAAAAGAGGTGAACAGGAACCAGCTGGCCCTGGAAGGCTGGGTATGAGTCAACATTACAAGGAAGTAATATGAAGCTCTATATGTTTTTCTTGGTCTGAAACTTTTCTGGCCCCAAAGTTCAGGTCTCTGGACCTACAGCCTAACATGGATGGAATTCATTTGTTCCATAAACATTTACTGAGCATCCACCAAGTGCTGACACTGTACCAGTGCTGGGTGTGCAAAGATGAACTGCCATGGGGCCCAATGGGGAGTGCGGGTCCATACACTGATAATTTAGAGAGGATGTGACAAATTCAAGGAGCAACGCCGAGGGCATCCTGGGTCCACCGAGCCATGCTTCACCAATAATTATTGTGTTGGTATTTGTTTTATTTGATTGATTTGATTCTTTATTAATTTATTAATAAAATGTTCAGCACATAATAGATGCTCAAATATTCTGTGGAATAAAACAGTGAATGAACAAATGAGTGGGTGGACGGTGTGTGGTTCTTCAGATGAGGAAGTGGAAGCTCAGAGCCGCCATGTTAAGGCAGAAGCAGGAGTGACTCTCCCATTTCACAGAAGAGGAACGAAAGTGCAGAGGGCTGAAGTAACCTCCAGCAAGAGCAGGAGCCAGGATTTAACCCACGTCAGCGTGCTCCTAACCACTACGAGGCCCTCCTTCTTAGCCTTCCTCTTCAGAGCAAGTTTGGAGAAACATCTGTTATCTCTGCTTGATTGATGAAGGAACTGAGAGTAATTTGCCAAGTTTGGATTCAAACGCAGACTGAGTAGTAAACAGGAGCTCAAGGAAGCAGAGGGAAAGCGAGTGTAGACCCTTTCCCCCAGAACCTCGGTGCGGGAGGGAGGCTCCCGCTCTTGGGCCACAGCCTTGGCCTTGTTCTCGTTGCCGGGCACCGTGCTCAAGTCCAGTCACCTGCCTCTGTCAGCTGCCCCAGCACTGCGAGGGCTGGTCCCTGAGGGAGCTGCAGGGTCAACATTTATTCTACAGCTTTTCCACCTTCAATAGCCCCAGGTCCAGCGGACCTGAGAAGGACGAGGTGCCGAGGAAAATGCCTTCTGAGTCCTAGGGAAGGATTCCCAGCGTCCCCCCCACTAATGGCCCCACTGACAGATTTAGTGCCTTGACACACCGCAGCACCGCGTTCTCTGAAGATGAGAAACTACGAGTGCCGCTATCACCAGCTTCACATGGTAAACAACGACAGAAGGCCCGATTCTGGAGGGGAGCAGAGTGCCCTCCACAGCAGATGGACCCATCCGAGGCAGACAGAAGGGACAGGAAGCCACAGGGAAAGCCTGGGGGGGTGAGCTCTCCCCCAGCTCCAAACCCCAGGACGCTGGGTGGGGAGAGACCCTTGGAGGGGCTCACAGATTTGCATCCCACTTGCGGCATTCAGCCCAGGCAAGCCCCCCATCCTGGGCACCCCATCCTTCCAGCCAGGCTTTCCAGGAGCCCATGAAACCATTCTCTCCAGTTTGCTTCCCCTAAGGACAGAGGGAGGTAGGGGCCAAGCACAGGAGTGGGACTCAGCACCCCAGACCATCTTTGGCTGGTCCCAGTGCCTCAGTTTCCTAACATACAAAATGGGGGCAGGAGTATCTCTCCTGCAGATGTGGACTAACGGAATGTGCATGTTCTCTGAAAAGTCAAATGTCTAATTATAACACTTAGTAATTTAGTTACACTTCCAATGTAATAAAATATTTATATGTGTTTAGTAATATTTCAATTTCCCACTTCATTTCATAAAACAGTTTTCACTCTCTGTCACCACTCTCCCTGACATCTCTAAAGCACTTTTGACTCCTCTAACTCAGCTTTGCAGGGCATCCCATCCTCACTGGCATTGGGGCTGCTTGGGCAGACACGCCTCGTGACTCCACACCTGACACTGGCGCTGGAAGCTCACTCTTTGCAACCCTTACAGTATCGCCACTTCCGTGTTGATGCCCTTCTCCCACAGATGTTTAAAATGATTGTTCATGACAGCTTAGCATTGTGCGAGCACAGCCCCAGGAAAAATGATTCAACCCATGAAACAGCTTTGGTGTGCACACACAGGGGTGTGTTAAGTCACTTGCACTGAATGACCTCTGTCAATGTCCACACTGGCACTGGGTGTGGCTAGCACAGGAGTCTACGCCTTCCCCAAACGGTATTTTGTCATCATAAAGTAAAACAATTGAAGCATTGTCCTATAATACAAACTTGTACACGGACTCAATTAAAAGATGATTCCTTCTTTGAGAAATGTTTGGGAAAAAATAGACTTTTGTTCAGGCATATATAGTATATTACTAGAATCCCTGTCTCTATCCACAACCCCTTAAGCCTATAGATACACTAAGTCTATACCTGTCACTTGGACCAAATTGTCCTCTCCTTGGAACTCTTTGGAGGCTTCCAAATGCAGGAGAAAACAGGGACGGATTCCAGTCCTCTGCCACTGCCGATCCCACCCCTGTCCATCCCTCCTTCCACTGAGGAAGTGCGGGAGTGCACTGGGACCCTCAGTTACTTTCCCGAGGAAGAGTCCTGCCCGATTTCTCTGAGCAGAGATGCTGGGAACCGAGGGGCACCTGGCCACACTGCTTCCACTGGGGAGAATCCCCGCTGTGTGGGAGGGGCTGCTTGGCCATGGGCCGGTTACACCTCAGAGTGATGGAGGACAGCGACAGGCTGGCAGGAAGGCCCTGCCCAGGGTGGTCTGGTCTTACCCTGTGGAGCGTGTGGAGAGGAACAAAGACTGGGAAGGAGACAAGGAGAATGAGCTCAGATAATGGAAGGAAATGTTGTCTCCGTCATCCTTTCCAAATATATCTGCCCTGCCTCATTCCTGTCACGAGGAGGGTTTGAGAGAAGTCTGGGCTGTGCCCTCGGTGGGGTCTTGAAGAGCCTCAAGCACACTGCAGCCTACAGGCAGCTTTCAGCAGCACTGGGATGAAGGCAAACTCCGCTTCCCATTGCTCACTCTTAAGAATTCCCATGCTCCTGGACTACCCGAACACCTGATGCCCTCATGCCAGGTCCCCGTTATTCCAAACTCTACACCACACTTGTTTCTCCAGCCAGGTTTAGATTTCCCAGGTTCAAACGCCCCATGTTCAAACTTATCCCAAGGAGCATTACTTACGGGCTGAGCAGCAAAGCAATGAGTGATCAGTATAAACTAGACCCTGAGAATTCCAATTTATCTTAACAAATGTTTGTCAAGTCTACTACACAGTTCTAAATCTGAAATTCTGTAAGTTATTTTACAGATTTCAATGGATTTTTACTTCCAACATCTTTCTTGGCATTCATTAAACTGAACCATTAAATTCAGAGACTCAAACCAGGGAAAGTCTCATTGAGGGATGGGTGAAAGCTACAAGCCCATGAGGTTAGAATGAGGAAACCATTCATTGTAAAGTGATAAGTGCCTTGAAGGGATAGAATATCCCTCTAGAATATCCCGCTATGATAGGGAAGAAAAATTTTATTATTTCTGCTTTTCTTAAACACATTCAAGTGACAAAGAGATTGTAAACGATACTCCCAAGGCATGTAGAGGTCAACAGACACACCCCCATTCAAGTGTTCACTGCCAGTCAGCAGCCACGCCGTAATGTGTAATTCCTCTGCCCAACACCCGTGTGTCATTGTCCAAGGCTCAAAATATACCTAGGGCAGCAGGACCCAGACTTCAAGAGACAGAAGACCTGTCAACATTGCGCTGATGGAGAAGGGTAGGAGAGGAAGAGAGAGAAAGAGGGACCAACCCAGAAATCAGATTCTGAAGGGCTGGAAGTCCACTTTAAATGGCTCTGTGAGAAGGAAAGGATCCAAAAAAGAAGAGAACAGCGGTCTCTGCACAGGAGAGAAGATGCACATGACTTGTTTCACTCCAGACTCAAGAATCTCAAGGCAGTGAGCGTCCTAGAAGGTTTGAGCTGCAGAAGAACAGGAACCCAACTAGGTGATATGCACAAAGCTTGTGAAGATGAAAGGAGATGCTGCATTCTGCAGATGACGAATGTGAGGCTTGGAGAATTTCACAGATTTCCCACCATGTCACCCAGCCAATAGAGGGGGGTACTCAACAGGGACTCCAGCTCAGGCGTGACTGACAAGCCTGTGCTCTTTCTGCTCATGCTGGCTTGCACCTTTTCTCGGGCTTGTCAAGTTGCTTGCTAAGCAGTATCAGCCTCACCTGGGAGTTGGTCAGAAATGGAGACTCTCAGGCCCTACCCCAGACCTCCTGAGTCAGGATCTGCATTTTAACAAGACCCCAGGTGATCGTATGCATGTCAAAGTTGGAAGAAGCACAGCTCTCTGCCAGAATTAAAATCATCTGGGGAGCTTTCCAAAAAGTTCCTAAGACCTAGGTCCCACCACCACAGAGTCCGAGGTAGCTGGTTTCCGATAGGACCAAGGCCCTGGTATTTTTAAAAGCTCCCCCAGTGATCCTAATGTGCAGCCGGGCTTGAGAACCAATGGTCTAGTGACATTCAGTGATTCTCAAAGTGGCCCCCAGACCACAAACCAGCGCCCCCTGGGACTTGTTAGAAAGGCAAATTATCAGTCCTACTGAATCTAGTCCAAAGGTCCTCAAACCTCAAGTGAATAAGAACCATGCCTGGTGCTTGTTTAAAATGCAGATTCCCTAGCAAAGGCTTGAAACAATCTGCATTGATACCAGTAAAACATGGTGAACCCATATGATGGACTGCCATATTGGTTTTAAAAAATAAGACTGGTTTGTGTATGTCATTAAGGAAGGATTGCCAAGATATACTAGGTTAATTTGGGGGGGGGGTGCTGGGGAGATGCAAGATATCATGCTCCTATTCCCATGAAAATCAAAAGATACTCCTGCATATAAACATAGGATATTCAGAGAATTGCTTAGAAGCCACATTAGCTGCAGGTGAGGGAGACTAGAAACTGGGTTTGAAAAACAGATTAAACTTTTATTTACTCAGGCTTTTTTCACATACTTGGATTAGGATTCCTGGGCCCAAGCTCCCAAGATTCTGATTCAGTGGCTCTGGGATGGGGCCTTAGAACCCTCGGATTTTAATAAGGTATCACCCAAGTGATTCCAAACCATTGGTCTTGGGAACACACTTTGAGAAACACTGATCTCTCTAACTTCCCAAAGAAGGAAGGTAACTTCCACGTGTAACCATAAAAGATGTCTCCGGACATTTCCAAATGTTCCCTGGGGGGCGGCACTTCCCTGGTTGAGAGCCCCTGATCTAGAACAATGGTAAATCATGAACATTTAATGAATATTTATTGATTACTCTATACCAGGCATTGCTCAGAACACTTTTTCAGCCTTACAGAAATCATCATTTTTAGTTTTACAGTTGAAGAAACTGAGGCACAGAGAGGTTAAGTTGCCCATGGTGACAGCGGGCATAAGTAACGAGGTTAACGCTCAAGCAGGCTGGCTGCAGAACTGAGGCTTAGCCACCAGGGACACCGCCTAGGCCTGGGCAAATGTGAGCGAGTGCCTGCCTTCCCCTTTAATTCCAGGATCACCCAGGAGAAACCAGAGGATCCTAGATCCCTCGCTGGAGAAGCTGCACCCTGGGAGGAGCTGGCAACAGCTGGAATGAGCAAACGGATGCACGTATTTGTGGGTCACGCCCCCTCAGGAGGTTTCATTCAGGGGGACTGAGGCTCAGATAATCCATGTGACCTTCCTCTGCAGCAGGGCATGCAGAGAAAATGCAGGGGCTTTGGACTCCCTCAAATCTGGGTTCAAACCCACCTCTACCACTGCATGACCTTGCGGGGTTCTCCAACCTCTCAGGCTGCATCTTCTTCACCTGTAAGAGGAGAGGATGCCACCCACAGGGTCCTCCTGAGGAGTGCACGGAAACGGGCAGAAGCCTGCAAACCACATGGCACAGCCCGGCGGAGTCCCAAGGCAACGGTGACTCCGTACTTATTAGGGACTGTCTCGGTTTGCCGGGCTGATGTGGCAGATGCACCACACCGTGGGTCTGAGGAAGGGAAGGAGATAGGAAAAGGGAGGTAACTCGGCAATGGAGGAGGACCGAGGGAGAAATTACCAAGGAATTCTACCTGCAGTGCAGAATCACCCGCCCAAGGCCTAGTGCTGGAAGACACCCGATGACAAAAGGCCCACCCGTCACCTGACCCCACACGCTCCACCGAGCCCTCCCCCTGGACAGTTCCCATTCAGGTCGGCAGGGATACGGAGCCAGTAAAAAGCCGTGGTTTTCCTTTCCTCTTTTGCATAAAGGGGAAACAACTTTCCAGGCCTCTTTTGCCTCAAGCAGGGAGAAGGAACAAGCCCTAGGCCTTTATAAGACCATTCTCCGAACCACATTAGGGTGAGCACGCCCGCTCTCCCGTCTGGAGTGTGTGCTTTTGCTTTACATTAAATTCTCCTGCTACCATATGACTAGTCCTTGAATTCTCCTTGCCACTGTGTCCAGAACGCTCCTCCCCTAGCTTGGTCCTTCTCCATGGCCTCCCAGGGCCTCACCGGCTTCGGGTTGGCTTAGACACGGGCGAGAAGGCCTGCAGCCTCCCGGGCTCGGCAGCTTTGTGGTGCTGGCGCCACAATCCCTGGCGTTCCTTGGCCTGATCTCTGGGCCCTTCACAGGGCGCTGTCCTCTCCTTTCTCTTCTGGTTCCCGCTCATTTCCTGCTTCCGGCTCCTTCCTGTGGCTTTCTCTCACTCTGGCTTCTGGTTTCTTCTTCCTTATAAGGCCTGCCAGGATCTGGATTAAGGCCCACCTCAGTTCAGTTCACCACGCCTTAAAAATACCATCTTCAAAAGGTCCTATGTACAATGGGTTCATACCCACGGGAATGCGATTAAGATTAGAACGTGTCAAAATGGGGCACATCATTCAACCTACCACAGAGACTGTTAATGACATGTGCTCAAGGTAGGACGACGCTGAGGCCAAGAAATCAGAATTCTGCTTACTCTGTCCAAGTGATCTGACCTGGGAGACATCCATCCTCACCACAAACACAGAGGACTAGGTCTGATTAGCCCATTTCACGGATGAGACACGTGAGGTGCAGCGAGGGAAAGCAGCTTGCCAAGAGTCCTAACTACTGTGGGGTACAGCCAAGACCAGCAGCCAGGGTGTCCACATGCCTCCTTCTAGAATTTTCTCTCCACTCCCCAACACCCAAAGCCCTCGCAATGTAAACCTGACTCTCTCCAGAGCTGGGTACCAACACCTGCGAAGCCCCCCTCTGAACTCCCCAGGAGGCCACATCCCTTTATGCACCAGAAACGTCTCTTCTGGAGAATTTATCATTGTGGTACCTCTACATTTATTTTTGTGATTCCTTGAATAATGTCATCTTCCCCCACTGGGCTTATAAGCTCCCTGTAGTCAAAGAATGGTCCTCCCTGGTGCCTAGCGCAGAGTGGCAGGTAGGTGCTAAATAAAATCTATTTGTAGAATGCACGATCAACTGCAGGGACCAGGCTCTCAGGGCCAAGACCGCATTTCTCAAACACTGGCTTCAACCAGGATGGACCAGATTCTTTCTCCTTTCCCACAATCCCCAGGAAAGCCTGCTCGCCTCAGTCTGGGGGACCAGTGGGCTAACCTGGTGCGCCCCAACAGGCTCTGCTTCCCCTCAACTGACCAATGAAGCCAAAGCATCTTCCCCCAGAATAAAGGTCCAGGGCAAGACCACCTCCACACTGCCAGAAGCATTTCACCCCTTTAGACATCGCTGCCTGGCTCCTTATTTCATTCATGACCAGGCAGGCTGAAGCTTTAGCAGCTTCATATTTAGAAAGGAAAATATATTTGAGGTATTTTTAACTGAGCACAGCCAGGCCTCCCTGTAACCAAACCCCCCCAGGCCCCCCATCTGTGCTCCACACAGAATCTCTGGCCCCAGAGAAAGGCTCCATCCATTGGAGGCGGAAGCAGTTCAGGCTATAAATCCTCATCTGGGGCTGGTAATCCGCATGGAGAGGAATGACAAATGCTCTACTTAGCCCGATTTCCAAGGAAATTAGAATTACAAATTGGAGCTATCACTAAAGCCTGCTTCAGCATAACCTTTGGAAATAAAGGTGGGTGGGGGCAGGGGAGGACCACCCCTTTGTCAGGTTCGCTTTTGTAGAAAGCCCCTACCTTGGAAATCACCCCCTCCCCAGCCCCACTCCCCCCACCGCCCCCACCACCAATTAGAGACTTGGCCCTGGGTGGCCCTGGGATATACCTCCTGTATTGTTCACAGCCAGAGGCCCCCTAGACCAGGTAAGCAATCATTTCCACGGGGAGTACAGAAAATTGCTTCTTTAATTGGGTAGATTGTAGAGCAAAGAATAATTTAATTGAAAAACAGCATTGAGAAGGATTTGAAAAGGGGCCGGAACAGAGATACCTACAGGACAGACTGATAATAACAGGAGGTCTTGGTTTTCAAAGGAGTTTACGGAAAGCGGCTCAGTCTACACTCCACCACTATCACCAGCACCCCCACCCCTCCCTTGCTACACATACCTACACACAGACGCCAGACACACTGGCCCTAACTGGAAATGCTGATTTTGAAAGCAATCACCTCATCTCCAAACCACTGAGAACCACTGGGGAGATGGTTTTAGTTTTAGTTTATTCAGTTTTTCAATTTTGCGGCAAGTAGTAGGATACAGGGGAATGCTCTGGGGTGGGTACCAGGAGTCCTGGGTTCAAACCCTACTCCTGCTTCTGCTATATGATCTGGTGCATTCGCCCAGCCCCTGAGACTCATTTTCCCCATTTATTTATTTCTTCACTTAACACCTACTTTAAGAAATAAGTACAAGGCACTGTTCTTAGAGCTTTAGAAGTTCAAGTAATTTAATCCTCAAGCTAAGCCTGTGAGACAAGCTCAACTTTGGCTCCTTTCTTCAGATCAGCTACTCAAAGCCCAGAAAGGTTAAGTAACTTGCCCAAGGAGACACAGCTGGTAAGTGATGAAGCTCGGACTTGAACCCAGTCAGCCTGTCTCCAGAGTCCACACTCTGGCTATAAAACAGAGATGATTCTATCAATTCATCCCTACTTCTCAGAGGGGCTGTAAGAGAACGTCAGTGTGGCGACTGACTCCCATCCCCCACAAAAGGCATGTCTGTACCAACCCCTGGTCCTTGGGTGTGAACCCATCTGTAAATAGGACCTTTGAAGATGGTATTCGTTAAGGTGAGCCCAAACCGAGCGAGGGTGGGCCTGAATTCAATATGGCTGACGTCCCTCGCTTATGAGCAAAGGGAATTGGACACGGAAAGAGGGACAAGAGACGCCACAGGGAGGAGCCGGAAGCAGGAAGCCAACAGAACCCGGAAGAGAAAGAAGGCACGGCCACGTGCATTGCCGCGTGACGGAAAAGCCAAAGAACCTCGAAGGCTGCCTGCCAGCCAGAAGAGACCGACTCTGGGAGGAAGCAAGCCTTCTGGCCCTGAAACCCGTGAGGCAGCAAATGCCTGTTGCTGGGTCCCCACTGCACGGGTTTTGTTTTAGCAGCTGAGAAACTAAAACAGGGGGCCAGCACTAAACCAGCGTTTCTCCACTTGGCTGAGCCTGTGCCCCACCCCCCCAGCCACCGTGAGCACCGCCCAGCATTAAGCTGTCTCCAACCTTGGTATGAAAACCCCGGGAATTACAAGGATATGTTTTCATGCTATAACCTGCCTCTTGTGCCCACGCCCCAGGTCACCATTTCCCTCTCAGTGCAGGAAAAACACCAGATGACCTTCTGGTCGGTGTTTCTCTATAACACCCATCTGGACATGGATCTGCCAACCTTACACTCCTGTCAAGACAATGCTTGATGGGTGCCCAGTTAATCACCAACTTGGGAAGTCCTGGGGTAAACAGCTTGGCCGACGGCATCGGGCCTCACATGAGCTCAGCCTAAAAGCAGCCTACTCTGAAGGCAACAGCAGCCCCTTGGAGCAAAGTGGCTGAGGGACGAGCTTGGGAGACATGCCGCTGGCACACTGCGTGTCCTCAGAGAAGCCCCCTCCCCTCTCAGAGCCCGGGCTCTTCAGCCCCTAAACGGAGAGGTGGGGGCCCCATTCCAAAGGCATGTTCAGCTCCAACATTCCACAGCCCTACAATATCATCAAGGTAAAGTAAGGGGACGAGCCTGCGTCTACACGTCAGCAGAAATGGCCAGACAACACGGAATTACCGGCACTTGACCAGCCCACAGTTAACTCCAGGTAATTTCCAGAGGATTTATGGCAACTCTGACAGCTATTTTGTGAGGGAAGCGATGTATATTCATTACTGACAGTACAGGAGGCAAGTTCTCTATCTCCAAGCCCATAAATCTTCCCAGGTGTCAGGAGGACAAAACTACCAGTGGCTTGTTACAAGCAGGCTGCTTCCCAAACAGAAATCAGGATTTATAGAAAGCTGTAAAAAATGTAGGTGAATTTAAAGCTGCGGGGATGTGAGGGGTGTGTGAGAGCGTGAATGCACGTGTGTGCATGTGTGTGTGTGGCCAGTGCAGAGTGGTCTCAAGAAATCAAAGTGTGAAAGTCAGCGAGGAATGGCCAACAATGGACGTGACTTCTTCAACCCGCGTCGGCACACACATCCCGAGACCCTTCTGGCAGCAGGTACCCCAGTGGAGGGAAATGGAGGGGAGTCGGGGGCCCCGGCCCTGAGCCAGCTCATTCGTGTGGCACTCACTCTGCCGCACGACTCTGACTGGATCTTAGAATCTTTCTGTTGCTCCGATTACTTCGCCACAAAATGAGAACCCAAAACCTTAAATGTTTTGGGGGTGTTGTGAGGATTTCAGAAAATGAAGTAGGCAAGAAAGAGATCTTTAAAAATTAGGGATAACATGGCCAGAAATAACTAATACAGAGCAGAACAGGCAGGCAAGAGTCATAATAAAGGTACCAGCACAAGATGCTAAAAGTTTCCAGGAGAGGGATGCAGGGAAGACACTGCAGGAAAGGGGGTGGGGGGAATACCACGGGGTGGAGGAGGGAGAGGCACACGGGGTGACTGGAAGTGGAAAGAACCTTCTGGAGCTTGAGGACCCTTTAGGGAGAGGAGCTAGGGACGAGATAGGATGGGCCAGACTGTGGCTTTTCATTTTAAGCCTGCCTGTACGATGTGGGTTTTGAATTCTATGTGTGCATTCCTTTATAAAATAAAAATAAACACATTTTTAAGGGATGGAAAAGGAAGTTAACACTTAGCAAACATACTTCCCACCAGGTACTGCTCTCAGCCACTTATAAATATCATCTCATCTGTCATCCCAATAACCCTACAGGGTAATCAAATCCTCATTTTATTTTTCATTTAACTGCACCTGCTCCGTCGGGTTTTGAGGATTAAAAGAGTTAAAACACATAGAGAGTCTGGAAAAGAGCCTGGAGGAATGGGCATGCTCGATAATGACCATCACTGTTGTCATAATTATTTGACAAGCACGTGGCCGTTTTCCTGAGAGCTACTCTGCCCCCTACCTTGCAGTAGCTGCCGTGCTCTTTCATGACCCTTCTTATTTTCCCCGAGGCCACAGGTGAGCTCCTGTTCCAAGCAAAACTGATAATGAGCCCCCACCCTGAGAACCAAAGAATCAGTCCCTCTCCAGGGCGGAGAGGTAAAGCTCAAGCACTGTAGGTGACCTAGCTTCCCAGCACACAGGGAAAGTCTGCAGAGTGAAGCAGAGGCGAGAGCAACTGTCCAGGCCGTCCCCCGGCCCGTGGCTCCGAGCCCCTGGACCAGTTCTGCTCTTGACCTCCTGTGGAGCCCACGAGCCCACAAGCTCCCTTGGACTCCTCCGCTGGTTTAAGCTGGGCTTCTGTCACTGGCAGGTCAACAGAGTTCCAAGCCCACACCACGTAGGTGTCTCCCAGGGCTTCCGAGAACAGTTGGCTGAGCCCTGAGAAAGGTGCAAAGAGCAGGACGGTATCTGGGGATTCTGCATTCTGCCTGCTTCTATTTTATAGCTTAGGAGGAACTCAGCAAAGCAATCTCTGGTCACAGCCAGCAAACTATTCTTTGCATTTCCATCTTTCCCACCCACGATCTGTGCCATTTGGATTTCATGGTCTAAAAATAGTTCCCAAACTTCCAAGTATGTTGGCATGGGCTGGTGGACTCAAATTTTTAATGCTTTTGCAAATGTTTTTACACAGCTCTTTCCCCTCCCCACCCCCAACTCTCTTTCTTGCTGAATCACTTCCATCACTCAGTTTGGCATTTACTGTGAGCAGGAACAAAATCATCTTGAGCACAAACGTCAGCCCTGGCCCTGAAGGCTCCTGAGGCTCCCGAGTGAGAGAGAAAGAAGGGCCAGCACTGTCTGGAGAGATGCGTGTTGCCACAGGTGCAGCAGGGAGAGCACAGGCTTTGGTATTAGGTCTTCCTGGCTGGTGTCTGGTGGCAGAGCCCTGATACTGGACCTCTCTGAGCATGTTTCCTCAACGCAATAGAGAGGATACAACGAGTCTAGCTCAGCAGAGCTACTGCAGAGGCACAATGGGTTACAGCTCCACGTGCAGTTCCCAGCACAAGGCAGGAGCGGACTAAATGGCATCCATGATGAACTTCAGCTCCCATCTTGGAATGACTGAGGGTCACATGTATTCTTTCCCCTCCCATCCCTTCCCCACCCAGCAACAAAGTCATTCTTACCAAAGAAAAATCTGATCACACCACTTCCTGCTATAAATCCCAGTGGACCTTAGAGTCTAAGGAAAATGCTGATGATCTACTCAGCCACGTCACGTCCCCACCCTCAGCTCACTCCAGCCTCCCCATTGCCTCCCAGCAGGACATTCCCACTCTGCCCCATGGGGCACTGCTTTCCTTCCTCTCCCTCCCCACCAACCTCTCCCTCCCCCCATGTTGGGGGCAGCTACCGTGTTGACAGCCGGGGTCCCAGGAGCCTTGATGGCTCGTCATCACAGTAAGACCATCACTCACGGCTCTCCCGTGGTGCCCAGGGCCCTTCTGCCTGCTTCACCTCTCTCAACCCCTGGCCTCCTCACCACCACCCTGTGAGGTGGGTGCTGTGAATGCGCCCATTTTACAGATGAGAAGGAGATGGATGCAGGGAAGTGCAGAAATGCCCGAGGGCCCACAGCTGGGATTCAAGGCCCCACAGCCTTGCCCCAGACTCCTGCCCCACTCACCTCTCCACTCTGAAGTGGAAGCCATGTTTTCATCAAGCCCCCGGCTCCCGGGACAGTGGGCTCCCCAGCCTGGGGAGGGTCGGGGTCTTGGGGATGTCCCCGTAAGCAGTGCACTGCATCTGCCGTTTCTGATGTCAGCGTTTCCTGGAGCTATTTTTTTTCCAGAGGGAAGCAAAAAGGTCCCCAGCTTAATTTATTTCATGCAGTGACTCTAATTAATGTTCCAGACACTGGGGTTTGGGGATTTAGGGCTGTGTGTGTGCGTGTGTACACATGTGAGCACACGTATGGCTTGTGTGTGGGTAACCTTTATTTCCCCCATCTTTTGAAATGACATATGCGGATAGTTTACCTGAGCCAAACCGTTTCAACTGAAAAAGCAGTCTGGGCTTTCCTGACGTCGTAACCCACCACTGTAAACTGCCCTCACCCCTCAAGGATGCTACATCCCTCAGCCGCCTGCATGCCTGCTTTGCTTTGGCTCATCACTGACTGCAAATGCAGGGATGGGGGGCCTGAAGCAGCAACCAGGGGGACACGGCCTTTACAGCAAGAAGTCACCTGGTGACCACCGAGGCGGGCGGGTCTCGACAGGGGTGCTGCTTCCCCCATCAGGGCCTCTGCAAAGCCGGGGGGGTGGTTTCTCACAACTGGCAGCTCTCCTGGCATCTTGAGGGCAGGGCCAAGGATGCCGAGCATCCCGCAAAGGCTGTGACACTTCTGCCCCCGGAGCAACAGTCCCGTCCATTAGCGCTGATGCGTCACCATGGCGAAACCCTAAAGAGTATCCAGTCACCTCATTTTTGCAGGGAGGAAAGAAAGGCACAGAGAGATGGAGTTTCTTGTCCAAAGTCACACAGCAATTTCACAGTTAAGAAAGGTCTGACTCCTCCAGCGACATCTATTTCATCCTCTCACCACCCACTTAGTCCACCAGGACCACCACAGCACAACAGGACTGATCATGCCTTTCCCACTTGCTGCATCTTCTCACCCCCAAGGCTTTGTCAAAGTTACTCCTTCTGCCTTCAGTCCTAACCTTAACCCTGACACCATCTCATCCTTCCATGTCTGGATCAAAGGCTGCCACCTCCAGGAAGCCTCCCAGAGCTGTCTCTCAGAACTAAACCACCACAGTCTGCCAGTATTTTGACCTCCAGCCTGTATTACAACCTGCCTTTGTAAGAGAGTTATCACCAGTAATTCAACAACACCAGCTGCTTTACAGCCACGGTCCCATTCAAAGGTCACAGCAGCCGGGTGGGAAGGTCATATCATCCCTTTTGACCCAGGGAGAAATTGAGGCCCCATGGCTGGCACAGTGACAGCAGGGATCACGCTGCAGCCACCAGGCCACCTTGCTATGTAGACGTGTGCACACACCTCCCGTCTGGGCAGTGAGGTCCTTGAAGGCCGTGTCACATCCATCCACACCTGCCTCCCGTCAAAGCTTCCGT
>JAQZBX010008334.1:0-48311 GCA_029593785.1 Cabassous unicinctus
GGCACAAGCCGTCTTGTGAGCTATTCCGTGGCTAGAGTTGGAAGCTCCATTTCCCCAGAAATGGGGGAGGAAGACATGGTGTGGCATTGACTTCAGCTACTGATTAGTAAATTCGGTGGGCAAAAGTATAATCATAGGAACAACTAAACTTTGAGCCTGTCCATGTGAGAAGGAGGCCATTTTGACTCCGGCCCCAGGATGAGGGGAAGCGGGGCTGATTGAAAATCACAGTGCTGGTATGGACCAGCTTATTTCTACCCAGATCGGATTGCAGGTCTAGCTCAAACCCCAGCCCCACCTGTGGCAGGGAGGAAGCTGGGGAGACCTGTACCACTTCTCTGGGAGACTGCAAGCCATGCCGCAGAGGCCAGTGCCCATTCTACTCTGGCGGCACAAGCTGCCTCAGGAGCTATTCCATGGCTGGAGTTAGAAGCTCCATTTCCCATAAACAGTGGAGGAAGAGACAGTTGTCCACTGGCCCCAGCTACTGATTAGTGGACTCAACTGGCTAAAGTATAATCCTAGAAACAGCTAAGGTTTGAGCCTGTCCAAGTTGGAAGAGTCCAGTAGATGCCATTTTGACTCCACCCCTGGCATGAGGGGAAGCCTGGATGACTGAAAATCCAGTGAAGTTAGGGACTGGCTTCCACCACCAAGATCGGACTGCAGCCCTAGCCTAGGCTCCGGCCCCACCTCCAGCAGAGAGGAAGCTGGCGGTACCTGCACCAGGCTCTTCAGGCAACCGCAAATGCTCTCTGCCAGCATAGACTAGATAGTAGGATACCTGGGGCTGCATCCCTGCACCCCAATAGGTTAGGAGAGGAGCTGGGTATCCTCGGCCTCTGGGCAATGGCAGGCATTTTCAGCCCACATGAACTGGTTTGTTGAGTACCCTTGAGTCCATCTCCACCTCTGTTCCCCCATTGGATAGGAGTGGGCTGGTGTTCCCTCACCCTCTCAGGGCAACTGCTGGTGCTTTTGACCTGCACAAACCTGACCATTGTGCACTTGTGGCTCCACCCCCATCCCCAATAGGACAAGAGATGTACTGTGTTTGCCGAGCATCTCTGGGTAACTTCAGGTGCTTTTGGCTCACACAACCTGGACTGGTGGGTACTTGTGGATCCACCTTCACCCTCCAATAGGAAAAGAGGGAGCTGGTGTTTCCACAGCCTTTCCGGGCAATGGCGTACACTTTTGGACTGCATGGACTGGACTGTTGGATGCCTATGGATCCCCCTCCACCCCCAAAGGATAGGAGAGGTCTGGTGTCTCCACAGCCTCTCCAGACAGTAGCAGGTACTTTCAGCCTACAGGGACTGAACTGTTAGGTGCCTGTGGATCCAACCCCACACCCTAACAGGATCAGTGCTGCTTAGGTTTACCTGGGCAACTGTGGTCTCTTGATTACTTTTAGCAATGCCTTATAGTTTTCTGAATACAGTGCTTTTCATCCTTGGTTAAATTTATTCCTAAATATTTGATTCTTTTAGTTGCTATTGTAAATGGAATTTTTCTCCTGACTTCCTCCTCATATGATAACATGGATAAACTTGAAGACACTAAACTAAGAGAAGTAAGCCAGACACAAAAGGACAAATATTGAATGGGCTCATTAATATGTACTTAATATGAAGAATAAACACATGGAGTTAAAACATAGAGTATAAGATATTAGGAGATCAGAGGAGGGTTGAGAAGAACTACTGATGCTTAATGTATGTAGAAGTTTTAATTAATTTGACTGTAAAAGTATGGAAATGGATAGAGCTGATGATAACACATTATAGTGAGTAGCAGCTGTTTTGTAAGTGGGATTATGGCTGAAAAGGGTAGTCTCGGGAAGTAAATGCCAATTGAAAAAAAGCTAAAGAATAATCTAGGGACTGAATAACACAGTGAGCCCAGAGGTGGATGAGAATTGTGGTTGAGGGTACACATGCAAGAGTGTCCTTCTGCGAGCTAGAACAGATGTACATCACTCTTGCAGAGTGGTGGGAATTTGGAGAAGCATGGCAAAACTACAATTGGTGTGACCTATAGACTGTGGTTAATAGCAATACTATAATATTCTTGCATCAATGCCAAAGATGTACTGTGTTGGTAATGGAAGCATATGGGAAAAGTGTGCCAAATCTATACTATGGACCATGGTTGGTGGTAATAGTCTCATGATATTATCTCATAATCTGTAACAAATGTTCTACCATGGTGCGGTATGTTGTTGAAGGAGTGTTGTATGGGAATTCTACACATGTGCATGATTGTTTTGTTAGTTCCCAACCTCTGTAATAAAAATATATTTTTAAAAAATAGGGTGAGTTTGGGGAAAAATACACCAAATGTAAGATAGGGACTCTAGTTAGTAGCAATATTTTGATGATGCTCTTGCATAGTTTGTAACAAACGTTTCACAACAAAGCAAGGCGTTGATGGAGGGATGATGTATGATATTATGCATGTTTATTTTGTAAGTTCACAATTTTTACTATACATTTATTGTTTATGCATATTCATCTATGACTGATATACTTCAATTGAAAATTAAATAAATAGACAAAGAAATAAATAAAGAATTGAAATTTATGCCTTAAAAAAAGATATGGAAGCTCTGTCTCTAACAACTTGATAGCCAACATCATATAATTCATAGAGTAAGGTCCAAAACAGAAATTTCTTATAAAATTTCTTCTTCTTCCTCTTCTCCCTATTATTATTATTAATTATTCTTATTGTTATTGCATGCATTATATGACATGTTTCTTGAAAACTGTTTATCAATAACAGCACAAGTAGTTAAAATATGACCTTTGGAAAAAACAGAATTATATGTTTCAAAGGAATGAAACTGTTTTTAACATTGTAAAAAATATAATCATTGACTTTAGAAAATGTAATAAAATGAAAAGAAAAATTCTTAGAAAGAATAAGAGTTTAAAAAATTCTCTTGTCTTTTAATCAAACATACAAAATCAATTGTGTTTATGCTACCATAATGAATGTACGGTGGAAGAGGCTGGAAAGAAGTCAAAGGAATATTTTCTTAATAATATCTGCCAAAACAGTCGGGTGTCTAAAGAAGCCTTTTCTCTTCAAAAGAAAGGTTTGACAATCTATAATATAGAGAATTTTTAAATTAAATTCTAATAAATGTCTTTGCTGTAAGACTTATTAGGATAGTAAATGTGCTGATGTGCATTTAAAATCTCTAAATTGGACTTAAAGGATCAAAGTCTTCAAATACATTTAGATATATGGAACACATATTGACTTCTTGAGAAATACTAATATTACCAGAAATATGATTTGTAGGATCTTATCTTTAAAAGTTAAATATTCTCTTACAGAATATTACTTTGAAAAAATTATTGATGTGTAATCCCTTCCAAATCCCCCCAAGCTTCACTTAAATTCTTTACTAATCTTCAAATATCTGAATATCTCTCCCCTACTTCTCACTGAATATAGACACAGCATCTAAATATGTGTTTTATACCAACTTCAAGGAAGGGTATCAGTGAAAACAGAGATCAAGAGTGTCTAATTTTTTGTTTAAAATTATAAGTAAATGCCAATAAAATTTGTCATCAGGGAACTTAAATTCTGGCAGAGAGAGATACATTGATCAAATAATCAAATTTATTTATACATATATTTATATATATATAAGTACATATAATTTTTAAGCCATATACATAATGTAAAATAGTATTAAATGTGCAATAAGGACACTTGGGAGGAAGGTTGATTCAGGTTGGGATGTAAAATGTCTAACTGATATTTGACTGAAATTTGAGGGGTAAGAAAAATAATAACTGATAATCTTTGGGTGCTTACTTTCTTGCAGTGACTGGTCAAAATGCTTTATATGCATTCTCCTAGTTCTGTGGTCTTTCAGTGTTCTTTGAAATAGTAGATTTAGTATCACCTTTGAATTGCAAGTTCTTATGCTTCAATCCAGAATCAAAAACTCTGGGATTGGAGTCTGGCAATCTGTGTTTCATGAACCCTCCCGGTGATTCTGATATACAATAAAGTTAGAAAACTTTGCCTTAGCTAACCTTCAGAACAAGTTGATGGGAAGATACTATTGCATTTTTCATTCTATAGTTGAGGAATCTGAGATGTAGTGAGTTTAACTTTCTTAAGGCCAAATAGCTATTAACAGACAAATATTAGGTTCAAACTTACTTCAAATACTAGACTTAATCATGTGATACGCTGCCATTGTGGTAGAGTGGCCCACTGAAAAACAAAAGGACAGTCCATGAAATTACAGTGCAAAGAGGGAGAATAAGAGTGGTGCCTTGCACAGCTGTTTGAGCAATGATTTTATAAACTTACAAAGAAATAGGAGGGAAGTTTGAGTGGAGAAAAACATGGTGAATATACAAATGGAGATATCAAGACAGTGACAACGCTACATTAGAAATACGAGTTTAGATAAGCCCTCAGAGACCTGATTCCCATGTCAAAGCTCCTAAGATTTAACAAAACTGAGTCAATTATGACCCCACTCTTTTTAATTCTTTTTGTTAGTTTCCTTAATATCCTCTGGGACCTTCTTCTTTAAACATTTTCATTATTTCTAACAATTTCAATAACACTTTGATTGTCACTTACACTCCATTGTACTTTAAAATATGTTGTCTGATAAATCTCACTCCTTTAGTTATTGCAAAATTCTCTTTCCTTTTCCAAGAATATGAGATCTCAAATTCTTCACTTATTATGTTCTAGATATTATGATGTGTGTTCAAAATTCTACACTTCTGAGTAACTAATGATCTCCAGGACTTATTTGTAGTAGCATTTTCTAAATCATCTCTACTTTCAAGCTGTCTGCAGCACTTGCCATGCCATTTGCTGTGACTTCACTCCTTACAACTCTTTTCTCCTTCTGCTGTATTATTATTGAATTATTCTATTTCAATAACTATACAATAACTCTAATTAGTACTGCTATGTCTCCTCAGACTCCACTGAGTTTTTAATTATAAATATATGTGAAGACGTTCTTTGAGTCATATATCAATTAGGATCAGGAATGTCTGTTGGGTGAGTCAAAAATAAAAGAGGTTAAGACAGAAATTCATTCTCCTTCATAAAGAAAGTTCCCAGAGATTAGCAAATTTAGGATTAATATAGTAGATGTCAAATTGTTAAAGACCAGGATCCTTCTATCATGCTGCTATTCCATTTGTGTATTCCATTTTCAAGTCTCATCATTCAGGAATCTGGCTGAATCTCTGGCCATTCCATCCATAAATATAGCATGGAGGCAAGATGCAGGAAAAATAACCCTGTTTTGAAGTGCCATACTCACTTTCCATGTACATTCCTTTGCTTAGACATTAGTAATATGGACACTTTAGCTGAAAGAGAAATGTGTTGAGATATAAGTTAGGTTAATATAGTGAAAAGAGAACAAAATACAGAGATTTAAAACACACAGTGTTTTATTTTTCTGTCACATGGCAATTCACACTTAAGCAATCCTAGGCTGATTTGGTAGTTCCAAGATTAGGTGACAGAGGCTTCTAGTCTCTAGTTATTCAGATAATCTCAAGATGTTCCCCTACCTGCATGTTCAATGATGATTTGCTACTATCTCTCTACTCCTGCTTGCTGGTAGTAAAAATAGAGGGATATAGTATATAAGTCTTCCCTTTATGAAAATAACCTGGAATTTACACATATATTGGCCAGAATTTAGTCACACAGATACACTTATTTAGTTATAGGGGATGTTTCAAATATAGTCTTTGGCTGTGCTAAACTTATGTTACTCTAAAAGAAAGCAAGAATGTATATTGAGAGATAAGTACCTGGAAACTTGGAAATATATTTTTATTACATGGGGCAATGAACCCAGATAATAAATGATGCTATATAACATAGAAAGAAAGGGGAAATTGGGGGGCATGAGAATTTCATGCCACAGTCCGTTTATTAATATAAATAATATTATTTATTTGCAACCTTTCCCTTAGAAAAGATTGTAATTTGATTGGTCAGTTTTCTTGGTTGCAATCAACAGTTATAGAACCTGGCTATTTCAAACAGAAAAAAAAATGTATTGTATAATAATGGTTATTTCACAAAATATCCAGGGAATATAGAGAAAATGGACAAGAGGAGCAAGTCAGTCTAGAGATAGAGGTAAAACTAATTTAGTAAATGTACTGCTGGTAAGCTATCACCGTGAAACCAGTCATTCACCTACCAAGTCCTGCTGTTCTTAGAAAATGCATGCTGTTGCTGTCATTGCCTCTACCACTCTGATATATTTCTTACTGCCTGTAGTCTTTTCTTTGTTTAGCTTCAGAATCAAAGGCCAGATTAGATGCATCCAATGTGCCTAGCCTATGCACTGTGCCTGTGATTGACCTCCAGGAGGAACTGAAAAGGTAGGGCCCCATATCCCACTTAGCCCACTTGTGGTTTTAGTTGCAGTCATGAGAGGTGGTTACACACGTGAGCTCAAACTCAGCTTGTATGAGCAGCATCCTAACTCAAGATGCATGCACCTCCCATTTTTCTATTTTGTTTCCATGACCTAAACTGACACCCTAGGAATCGACTTGGCCAATATGCAAGCAAGACTTGAGCATATACACAGGAGAGTTAATGTCATAATTCCACATTCCATCCTTCATGAGACAATTCTGGAAAATATCATAAATACTTCTTAGTGGTCATAATTTCTTTTTCAAGTCAATTTTATTGATACACATTAATAAAGCATAGACACTTCCAGAAAGATGGAGGACTAGAAAGACACTGGACTCTCTTTTTTCCCAGAAATTAGCTAGAGGACAGTCTGAAACAGCCTGGAAAAAAATCTTCTAGGGTTTAGGACACCAGGTGAAGGCTGGGCACTGCTCAGAAGAGAGAGGAAAAAAATCACGATGGCAAAACTGAGTTAAAAGCCACGGCTGCTACTGCCAGCATCCTCTCCCACATTAAAGACACTTTTGAATTCTCAGACCTCTGGGCAGGCTACAGACAAAGGGTCCTCAGGGATCCACCACCCCAGGAAAGGGGAAAGAAAAGGACACAGCCTAAGGCTGACTCAGCTTTTGACCCACAAATTTGGTATGCTGTGTCACAGGAGCCCTTCCAGGCCAGGTGGGGCCACACCATTGTTTGCCTTGGGAGCTGGCTCTGGACTAAAGAAATCCAGGACTAAAGAGATCCGTCCCTTCCGATCTCCCTCTCTACTAACTGGGACTGATCATCGAGGATGCAGAGGTGAGTATAATTATTTTCTACCCAGGAAAAGGGAAGCTGCTGCCAGTGAAGTTTGGAGAGCTGTCTCTGAGAAAGTTTGAATTACAAGGCTCTAAGTCTCCAGGCAGGAACCTATATCACACTGATCCAGGCTATTTTGCAGCAAACGCACACTGACCAGACGTTCCATTGAGAGGACTGCCAAAGAGTGTCATCTGCTGGCAGACAAAGGAAGCACACAAAAGGAAATTAGAAGTAAATTAAATAAGAGAGGGCTTTCCAGGCCTTTATCACCTCCCTCCCCAAGGCCGTAGGAAGCAGGTCTGCAGCCCATTACTGGGTCCAGAGTCCAGTTTTGAGCAATTAACAAGGACAGTCCTTACAATTGAGACTGAACCAAGAATCAAAGAACAGCAATAGCACACAGCCTCCAACCACCAAATCCCTACAAGGGAGAAACTGAGCATCTGAGAAAACTACTATCGTAATCAGATGCCTATACATTAGCAAAAAATTACAAGCCACACTAAGAAAATGGAAGACCAAGAAAAAGAATATATCAAAGCCACAGAAGAGACACAGGATTTGAGAGAACTTATTAATGAGATGCACACAAATCTCCTAAATCAAATTAATGAGTTGAAAGGCAATATGGCTAGAGAGATAAATGACATCAAAAAGATGTTGCGTGAACAAAAAGAAGGATTTGAAATCCTGAGTTCCAGAAGGAGAAGAGAGGGGGAAAGGGGCAGAAAGAATATTTCAGGAAATAAAAGTGGAAAATTTCCCAACTCTCATGAAAGAAATGAACTTACATGTCCAAGAAGCTCACCATACCCCAATCAGAATAAATCTGAAGAGACCTACTCCAAGACACATAATACTCAGAATGTAAAAAGACAAAGAAAAAAGAAAAAAAAGTCTGAGAGCAGCAAGGGAGAAGCAAACCATGACATACAAGGGATGCCCAGTAAGACTTGGTGCAGATTTCTCATCAGAAACCATGGAGGTGAGAAGACAGTTGTATGATACATTTGGAAGACTGAAAGAGAAAAACTGCCAGCCAAGAATTCTTTATCCAGCAAAATTGTCCTTCAAATTTGAAGGTGAGTATAAAACATACACAAAAAAACAGAAACTAAGAAATTTTGGAAAAAAGAATCTACCTTGCAGGAAATATTAAAGGAAGCTTTTGAGCCTGAAAGAAAAAGACAGGAAAGAGAGGTTTGGAAAAGAGTGTAGAAGAAAGAATAGCAAAAAGGTTAACCAAAAGTGTAAAAACACAGATGAAAATATAATATGACATATGAAAACCAAAGAATAAAATGATGGAAGTAAATAATGCATTTACAGTACTATTATTGAATATGAAGGGATAAAGCTTCCCAATCAAAAGATATAGGCTGACAGAATGGATGAAAAAACATGAGCCATCCATATGCTGCTTACAAGAGACTCACCTTAGATCCAGGGATACAAACCAGATGAAAGTGAAAGGTTGGAAAAAGATACTCCACGCAAATAGTAATCAAAAAAGAGCAAGGGTAGCTATACTAATATTGGACAAAACAGACTTTGAATGCAAAAAAGTTATAAGAGATTCAGAAGGCCATAATATATTAATAAAAGAGACAATCCACCAGGAAGATATAACAGTCATAACTATTTATACACCTAACCACGGTGCCCCAAAATACATGAGACAAACCCTGGCAAAACTTAAGGGAGAAATAATTCCTGGAGGCTTCAACACACCACTCACATTAGTAGATAGAAAAACTAGACATAAGATCAACAAGGAAACAGAGAACTGCAACAATATGATAAACGAGTTAGACCTAACAGACATATACAGGACATTGCATTCCAAACTCAGTGGGTTATACATTCTTCTCAAGTGCCCATGGATCTTTCTGCAGGTTAAACAACATATTAGGTCACAATGCAGCTCTCAATAAATATAAAAAGATAGAAATTATATAAAGCACCTGCCCAGATCATAACAGAATGAAACTGGAAATTAATAATAGACAGGAAAGAGGTAAATTTACAAATGTGTAGAGGCTAAACAACACACTCTTAAACAGTGGGTCAAAGAAGAAATTGCAGGTGAAATCAGTAAATATATTGAGACAAATGAAAACAAGAGCACAACTTATCAAAACTTATGGAATACAGTGAAGGCAGCCTTGAGAGGGAAATTTATAGCCCTAAACACCTATATTAAAAAAGAAGAAAGAGATAAAGATCTAACTGAACAACAGAAGAAATTAGAAAAAGAATAGCAAACCAATCCCAAAGCAAGCATTAGGAAAGAAATAATAAAGATTAGAACAGAAATAAATGAAATTGAGTAAAAAAAAAAAAAAAATAGAAAAAATAAACAAAACCAAAATCTGGTTCTTTGAAAAGATCAACAAAAAATACAACCCCTAGTTAGACTAACAAAGAAAAGGAGAGAGAAGATGCAAATAAATACAATCAGAAATGAAAGGGGTGATGTTACAACTGACTCCACAGAAATAAAAAGTATCTTAAGAGGATATTATGAGAAACTGTATGTCAACAAATAGACAACCTAGATGAAATGGACAAATTCCTATAAAAGCACAAACAACCTATGCTGACGCTGCAAGAAATACAAGAACTTAACAAACCAATCACATTTAAAGTGATTGAATCTGTCATAGAAAATCTCCCAACATAGAAAAGTCCAGGACCATATGGCTTCACATGTGAATTCTACCAAGAATTTCAAAAAGAATTAACACCAATCCCATTGAAACTCTTCCAAAAAGATGAAAAGGAAGGAAAATTACCCAACACATTTTATGAAGCCAACATCACCCAAATACCAAAGTCAGATAAAGATGCTACAAGAAAAGAAAATTACAGAATAATCTCTCTAATAACATAGATGCAAAAATTCTCAACAAAACACTTGCAATTCCAATCTAACAGCACATCAAAAGACGTATATATCATGACCAAGTGGGCATTATTCCTGGTATGCAAGGCTGGTTCAACATAAGAAAGTCAATCAACATAATACACCACATTAACAAATTGATGGGAAATAAAACCACATGATCATCTCTGTCAATTCAGAAAAGGCATTCAACAAAATTCATCATCCTTTCTTGATAAAATCACTTCAAAAGACCGGAATAGAAGGAAAATTCCTCAATACGATAAAAGACATATATGAAAAACCAACAGCCAAAATCATACTCAATGGGGAAAGGTAAAAGCTTTCCCTCTAAGCTTGTGAACAAGACAAGTATGCCCACTGTCACCACTGTTACTCAACATTGTACTAGAAGTTCTAGCTAGAGCATTTAGGCAAGAAAAAATGAATAAATAAAGGAATTCAAATAGGAAAAGAGGGAGTAAAACTCTGACAATTTGTGGATGACATGATACTATATTTAGAAAATTGTGAAACGTCTGTGACAAAGCTACTTGAGCTAATGAAGGAGTTCAGCAAAGTGGCAGAATACAAGATCAAAACACAAAAATCAGTCATGTTTTTGTGCACTAGTATTGAACAATCTGTGGAGGAAATCAGGAAAAATATTCCATTTAAAATAGCAACAAAAAGACTCAAATACCTAGGAATCAATTTAACCAAAGTAAGTACAGGACCTATACGCAGAAAACTGCAATACAATGCTAAAAGAAATCAGTGAAGACCTAAGCAAATCAAAAGACATTCTGTGATCATGAATTGGAAGACTAAATATCATGAAGATGTCAATCCTACCCAATCTGATTTATAGATTCAATGCAATACCATTCAAAATTCCAACAGCTTACTTTACAGAAATAGGCAAGGCAATTACCAAATTCATTTGGAAGGATAAGTGCACCCAAATAGCCAAAAACACTCTAAAAGAGAAGAGCGACATGGGAGGAATTTCACTGTCTGACCTTGAAACATATTACAAAGTTACAGTGGTCAAAAAGCATCATACTGGCATGAAAACAGACACATTGGTCAGTGGTATAGAATTGATAGTCCAGATATAAACCCTCACCTCTACAGCCAGCTGGTTTTTGGCAAACCTACCAAGTCCATCTTAATGGGCCAATACAGTCTCTTCAACAAGAGGTGTTGAGAGAACTGGATATCTGTAACCAAAAGAATAAAAGAGGACCCCTATCTTACTCCCCATACAAGAATGGATTAAAGACCTAAATATAAAAGCCAGGACCAAAAACTGCCAGAAGAAAATGTAGGGAAACATCTTAAAGACCTTGTGATAGGTGATGGTTTCTTGGACCTTACACCCAAAGTATGTGCAACAAAATAAAAAATGGATAAATGGGACCTTCTCAAAATTAAACACGTTTGCACCTCACAGGGCTTTGTCAAAAGGATGAAAAGGCAGCTGACTCTATGGGAGAAAATATTTGGGAATCACATGTGTGATAAGGGTTTAATATCCATGATATATAAAGAGATGTTATTACAACTTAACAATAAAAAGACAAATGACCCAATTTAAAATGGGCAAAAGACTTGAATAGACATTTGCCCAAAGAAGAAATACAAATGGCAAAAAAAAAAAAAAACATGAAAAAATGTTCAACATCACTAATGATTAGGGAAATGCAAATCAATGAGATATCATTTCACACCTATCAGAATGGCCACTATTAAAAAGACAGAGAACTACAAATGTTGGAGAGGATTTGGAGAGACAGGAACACTTATTCACTCTTGGTTGGAATGTAGAATGCTACAGCCACTGTGGAGTACTGTTTGCCAGTTCTTAAATAAGTTGAATATAGATTTTCTACATGACCCTGCAATAACACTACGGGGTTTATACCCAGAAGAACTGAGAGCAGTGACACGAATAAACATCTTTACACTGATGTTCATAGCAGTGTTATTCATGATTGCCAAAAGTTGGAAACAAACCAGGAGTCCAACAACCAATGAATGGATAAACAAACTGTGGTGTATTCACATGATGGAATATTGTGCAGCTATAAGAAGAAATGAAGTTATAAAGCATATGACAACTTGTATGAACCTGGAGGACATTATGCTGAGTGAAGCAATCCAGACACAAAAGGACAAATACTGTATGATTGTGCTACTGTGAACTAAATATATTGTGCAATACCTTGCATGATTCCATTTATATAAAATGTAAATATAAATCAATTTCTAAAGAAGAAATTTGAATAGTGGTTATGTAGGGCTAGGGAAGGCATGCCTGAGTGGTGTGAAGTGTTTCTTTTTGGTATAATGAAATAGTTCTAAAATTTTTTGTGATGATGAATGCAGAACATTGTGATTATACTAAAAGCCATTGACTATACCCTTTAGATAGATCATATTTTTTGTGAATACATGTCAATAAAATTGCTTAATAAATAAATAATTGTGCAAGAATAGCTAGAAATAGCAGCTATGTACAGCAGGAGAAGCATAGAGAGATTGAGAGGTGAAGAATTTTCTTGTTTGTTTGTGTGTCTGTTTTTTGTGTATTATTATTGAAATAATGAAAATGCTCTAAGAATGATTGAAGTGATGAATACACAGCTATGTGGCTATACCAAATACCATTGATTGTACACTTTGGATGGATTTATGCTTTTTTTAACAAATCAAATTTATTGACATATATTAATAAATCATACAATTCATCCAAAGTGTATAATCGATGGTATTCGGTATAATCACATAGTTGTGTATTCATCACTTCAAACATTTTTAGAGCAATTTCATTATTCCAGTAATGATAATAATATAATAGAAAACAAAAATCAACCAACCAACCAAATAAAACTCATGACTTCTCAATCTCTCTATGCTTCCCATGCCATCCATTGTCATTATTCTGTTTCCTTCTTTCTAGTTTATTTGTATTTATATTTTGTTAAAACCGTCTCATATATGCAATATCACTCATATTTCTATTTTACATGAGATTTCACTATGTTATATAGTCCCACGTTATATTTTTTAGCCTTCCTTTTCATAATATACAAGTCCTTAGACTTTCCCTTTCAACCACTGTCATACTCATATAATAGCTCTGCTAGTCACAAACAGCATGATGCTCTTTCAGCATTTCCATTCATTTCCAGAGATTACAAACAACCTTTTAACCAATTCTGCACAGATTAAAAATCAACTTTCCATTCTCTACCCTAATTCTTTTTTCTGGTTACCTATATTCTAATTATTATTTCCATGAGTTTACATAATGTATTTTAGTTCATAATAGTGCAATCATACAGTATTTGTCCTTTTTTGTCTGGCTTGCTTCACTCAATGTCTTCCAGGTTCATCGATGTTGTCATATACTTCATGACTTCATTTCTTCTTACCAGTGAATAATGTTCCATCCTGTGTATACACCACAATTTGTTTATCCATTCATCAGCTGATGGATACCTGGGTTGTTTCTACATTTTCGCAATAATTATTAACCCTGCTATGAACATTGGTGTGCAGATGTCTGTTCGTGTCGCTGCTGTCAGTTCTTCTGGGTATATACCTAGAAATGGTATTCCCGAGTACGTGGGAAGTCTGTATTCAACTTCCTTAGAAACTGCCAAACAGTCCTCCACAGTGCCTGTACAATTCTACATTCCCACCAGTAGTGAATAAGCATTCCTATCTCTCCCCATCCTCTCCAACATGTACAGTTTTCTGACTTTTTAATAGTGGCCAGTCTAATTAGGTATGAAATAATATCTCATTTTAGTTTTGATTTGCATTTCCCTTATTGCTAGTGATGTTGAATAGTTTTTCATGTGTTTCTTCACCATTTGTATTTCTTCTTTGGACAATTGTCTTTTCATGTCTTTTCCCAATTTTTTAATTGGGTGATTTGTCTTTTAATTTTTGAATTGTATGATCTCTTTTTATATCCTGGATATTAAACCCTTATCAGCTATGTGATTGCCAAATATTGTCTCTCAATGAGTCGACTGCCTTTTCACCCTTTTGACAAAGTATTTGAGGTATAAAAGTGTTTAATTTTGAGGAGGTCCCATTTATTTATTTATTTTTATTTTGTTGCTCATGCTTTGGGTATAAGGTTAAAAAAATTCCTCCTACAAGAAGATCTTGACGATGCTTTCCTACATTTTCTCCTAGGTATTTTATGGTTGTTGCTTTTATATTTAGGTCTTTGATCCATTTTCAGTTAATTTTTGTATAAGGTGTGAGATAAGGCTCCTCTTTCTTTCTTTTGGATATGGCTATCCAGTCCTTCCAGCACCATTTGTTGAATATACTGCTCTGTTCCAGCTGGGTCCGCTTAACAGCCTTGTCAAAAATAACTTGACTGTAAATGTGAAGGTCTATTTCTGAGTTTTCAATTTGGTTCCATTGATCAATGTGTCTATCTTTATGCTAATACCATGCTATTTTTACCACTGTAGATAAGTAATATGCTTTAAAGTCAGAAAGTGAGAGTCCTGGAGCTTTGTTCTTTGTTCTTCATTTTATGGCTATTCGGGGCCCCTTATCCTTCCAAATAAATTTAATCATTGGCTTTAGATTTCTGCAAAAAAAACCCTGTTGTGATTTTTATTGGGATTGCATTGAATCTGTAAATCAGTCTGGGTAGAATTGATGTCTTAACGATAGTCAGTCTTCCATTCCATGAATGTGGACAGTCTTTCCATTCGTATGTCTTCTTTGGTTTCTTTTAGTAATGTTTGTAGTTTTCTGAATACAGGTCCTTTATGTCCTCAGTTAAGTTTATTCCTAAATATTTGATTTTTTGCCACTATTAAAAAGAATTTTTTTTCCTGATTTTCTCCTCAGAATGCACATCAGTAGTGTATAGAAATGCTATTGGTTTTTGCATATTAATCTTGTATCCAGTCATTTTGTTGAACTCATCTATTAATTCTAGTAGCTTTGTTATGGATTTTTTCAGGATTTACTAGATATAGTATCATATCATCAGCAAATAATGAAAGTTTTACTTCTTCCTTTCCTATTTGGGTGCCTTTTATTTCTTTATCTAGCCTATTGCACTAGCTAGAACTTCTAGCACAATATTGAATAGTAATGGTGACAGTGAACATCCTTTTCTTGTTTCTGAGCTCAGTGGGAAAGCTTTCAGTCTTTCACCATTGAGTACAGTGCTAGCTGTAGGTTTTTCATACATGCACTTTATCATTTTGAGAAAACTTCCTTCTGTTCGTATCTTGGAGTGTTTTTATCAAGAGAGGTTTCTGTATTTTGTCAAATGCCTTTTCTGCATAAATCGAGAGGATCATGTGATTTTTCTTCTTCCATTTATCAATGTGGTTTATTACACTAATTTATTTTCTTGTGTGAACCATGCTTGGGATAAAACTCATTTGATCATGGTGTATAATTCTTTTAATGTGCTTTTTTATTCTGTTTGCAAGTATTTTGTTGAAGAGTTTTGCATCTATATTCATTAGAGATATTGGATTGTAATTTTCTTTTTCCGTAGTATCTTTACCTGGTTTGGTATTAAGGCTATGTTGACTTCACAGAATGACTTTCATAGTCTTCTTTCCTGTTCAATTTTTTGGAAGAGCTTAAGCAAGATTGGTATTAGATCGCATGTGAATGCTTGTAGAATTCACCTCTGAAGCCAACTGGTTCTGGGGTTTTCATCTTTGGGAGGTTTTTGATGACTGTTTCAATCTCTTCACTTGTGATTGGTTTGTTGAGGTCTTCTATTTCTTCTAGGGATAGTGTAGGTGGTTCATGTGTTTCTAGAAATTTGTCCATCTCCTCTACATTGTCTAATTTTTTGGCATTCAGTTTTTCATAGTATGTTCTTATGATCTCTTTTATTTCTACAAGGTGGCAATGTCCTCCCTTTCATTTCTGATTATATTTATTTGCATCTTCTCTCTTTTTTTCTTTGTCAGTCTAACTAAGGATTTGTTAATTTTCTTGACCCTCTCAAAGCACTGACTTTTGTTTTGTTGATTCTTTCCACTGTTTTTGTGTTCTCAATTTCATTTATTTCTGCTCTGAACTTTAATACTTCTTTCCTTCGGCTTGGTTTGGGATTAGTTTTCTGTTTGTTTGTTTGTTTCTATTTTCTCCAGGTGTGCAATTAAAACTTCAATTTTAGCTCTTTCTCCTTTTTTAATGTAAGCTTGAGGGCTATGAATTTCCCTTTTAATATGGCCTTTGCAGGGTCCCACAGGTTTTGATATGCTGTGTTTTCATTTTCATTTGTTTCAATATATTTGCTGAATTCTCTTGCAATTCTTCTTTGACAAACTGATTACTTAAGAGTGTGTTGTTTAATCTCCATATATTTATAAATCTTGTTTTTTCATCCACTGTTAACTTCCAGCTTCATTCCATATGATCAGAGCAAGTGTTTTGTATAATTTAAACCTTTCTAAAATTTTTAGACTTGTCTTGTGACCCAACATATGGTATATCTTGGAGAAGGATTCATGAGTGTTTGAAAAGAATGTATATACTGCTGTTTTGGGGTGCAATGTTCTATAGATATCTGTTATGTCTAATTCATTTATCATATTATTCAAGCTCTCTGTTTCGTTATTTATCCTCTGTACAGCTAGTCTATCCAATACTGTGAGTGTTGTATTGAAGTCTCCAATTATTATTGTAGAGACATCTATTTCTCTCTTTAGCTTTGTCAGTGTATGCCTTATATATCTTGGGGTACTTAGGTTAGGTACATAAATATTTAGTATAGTTATTTCTCCTTGGTGAATTGCCCCTTTTATTAATAATAAAATGACTTTGTCCTCCCTCATGACAATTTTGTGTTTAAAATCTATTTTGTCTGATATTAGCATTGCTATTCTAGCTCTTTTTTGTTTTCTGTTTGCATGGAATATCTTTTTCCAACTTTTCACTTTTAACCTGGTTGTGTCTTTACACCTGACATGAACCTCTTGTAGACAACATATAGATGCTCATATTTTTTTTATCCATTCCATTAGCCTACGTCTTTTGATTGGGGAGTTCAAGCCATTAGCATTCAATGTTATTACTGTAAAGGCGTTATTTAGTTCACCCATTTTGTCCTTTGGCTTTCTGTTGTCTTATCATACTATTGCCTGTCTTTTTACCCTTTAATTTACTGTTGCTAATAATCTTCATTTCTACACTCTTCTCCAAGTCTCTCACCCTTGTTTTTTTTCCTTTCAAGCTGCAGCACTCCCTTTACTATCTCTTGTAATTCTGGTCTTTTGGTAACATATTCTATTGGTATTTGTTTGTCTGTGAAGATTTTGTACTCACCCTAATTTTTGAAGCACAGTTTTTCCAGATACAGAATTCTTGCTTGGCAGTTTTTCTCTTGCAGTACCTAAATACATCATACCACAGTTTTGTCCTCCATAGTTACTAATGAGGGGTCAGAACTTACTCTTAATGAGTTTCCCTTGTATGTGATGCTTTGCTTTTCTCTTGCTGCTTTCAGAATCCTCTCTTTCTCTTTAAAAGTTGTCATTCTAAATAGTAGGTGTCTCAGGGTAGGTGTATTCAGATTTATTCTGTTTAGGGTGTGTTTTCCTTCTTGGATATTGATATTTATGTCCTTCATAGGGATTGGGAAGTTTTCAGTCATTATTTCCTCAAATATTCTTTCTGCCCCCTTTCCATTCTCTTCTCCTTTGGGACAATGATAATGCATATATTTGTGCATTTTGCATTGTTGTTCAGTTCCCTGAGGCCCTGTTCCATTTTTTTTTCCCACTTTGTTCCCTTTCTGTTCTCCTGTCTTTTCCATTTCAGATTTTCTGTCTTCAAAATTTCTACTTCTCTCATCAAGCAATTCAAATCTGCTCTTATGTGCCTCTAATGTATTTTTTATTTCATCCATCATGTCTTTAATTCCCATAATGTCTTGTACTTTTATTTGCAGGCTTTCAAATTGTTCTTTATGCTCACCCAGTGTCTCCTTAATAGCCTTTTTTTTCTTTAGTCATATTTCTTTAAATTTTTAAAATTGATTTAGGAAGTTGTTTGATTATCATTGTTTAATTGTCTTAAAACCTGCATCTCTTCAGGATATTTGTTTGTTCCTTTGGGTGGGCCATCTCTTCCTCTGTCCTAGTATGGCTTGTAATTTTTAGCTGATTGTGTAAGCATCTGAATATGTCAGTAAATTTACTCTGATGACAAATTTCTCTCTTATGCCTATTTTTTTTTTTCACAACTGTTCTTTGATATTTGGTTCAACTTTTTCTAAGTGTTTAAAATTACCCAACTTAAGTTATCAGAATTGGGCTATGGACTCACTAATGGGATGCAGATTTTCTCCCAGGAGTTAGGGTACAGAGAGAGTGAAAAGCAGTTTTTATCCATGCAATTTCCAGACTGGGCAGTAGGTGACACTCATTGATGCACCTATCCACAGAAGTGTTTCAGGCTCCTTTTTCCTGTGCTTTGGTCTGACCTGAGCTGAGATTCAAAGTGGGCTCTACTGGCCAAATTCCCTGAAGTAAAGCCCCCCAACTCCCTCTCCTTTTTCCCTTGTTACAGCTGACAGGGAGGAAGATATCTGTTCCCTTCTCAGTTGGCTGCAGTGAACCAGGAGTTTTACCCCAGCTTAATGTCTTAGAGGTAGAGGAAAGGAGTCTTTCCTGTCCCCTGCAGGGGTTTGGTAACTCACAGTTGTCATTTCAGGTTCTTGGTCTCTCTATCCCTCACCCTCCTGGGAGTTGTGTAGCACTGTCCTTGTCTGCTGACCCCCAAAGCAGGTCCCTTGGACAGCTTTTAGCTCTTTCTCTGTTGTTTTTGTGAGTTGAGCCCTGCCTGCTTAGTCCAATGCCATCTTCTCACAATTCCCATAAATTTTTAAATTGTGCCCCCTTGCCTACATTGGTGCTTTCAATAATGAACACACAATTATAATGTCTTTTCCTTCTTCCCTGTTTCACTCTGATCATTTCCATCAAGTTTCCTTGAGAACTCTCCTTACCTCCTATCTTCCATCTCTATGGTTTTGGATGTGTATTTTTGAATATCAAATATCAAATTCAACAAAATTATAGCATAAAGAAATATTAATTTCTTATGCAAACATAAATTGGGGTTCTAAAATATGATTGAAACTAGGAATTCCATGATGAATGTATTGAATTCACATTTAAGGTATATTATCATCTCCCCATTTAATCAGCTTTATTTTGGAAAACATTATCTTTGTTTTCCTAGCCACTTGGGCTTGAATAAGAGAAATATGATTGACTTATCTCTCCTTTCTTGTTCTCTATATTTAATTTCACCAAGTCCTGACATCTTTTTCCCCCTATACCATTCATATTATTCTTTCCTTTCCATTCCTACTACCCTTGTCCTAGTCCAAATAGTTATGTTTTCATGCATGAATTATTGTCCCTGGAACTATATCCTTGCTTTCAAGCATTTTTCTCCATTCTATTTTCCATATTATAACCATAGTAATTTCCCAGAAATACCTCTCTCAATATATTATCATAGTATAAAAATGTGTCTCCAGTAACTGGTAATTTAAGTTAATTGTGAATTTATTCTATAAATTAATCCACTACAAAAACAATTTTAGAAATCTTATACCATAGAATATTTACCTTATATGCTTTGTGAGGGCATATTAAAATCTTTACCCACATGAAGTATGTCTGCTTTCTTCAAATGCTGGACATGAAATGAATTATTCAAAATAAAATCAGGTCTGTACATAGTTTTTGAATTTTCTCTTGTACACAGTGCATTTTCCTCACAAAAAATCACACCTTTCAGGAAGCAGTAAAAAATAGCACCATTAGTAATAAAAAAAATATTAAAAAAAAAGATATTGCACTGGCTGTATGTGCTATAAGTTTTTTTTCTTTTTTTCACTTACACACACACATATATAAACACAAATAAAAATTTGTATCCAAAATCTAATGTTACATACTTAAAATCAAGGAAATTTTATCAGGGTTTTGTCATAAAGATCTCTTTACACAAAAAGAGTAGCCTATTTATACTTATACTTACATTCTTTAATAGCTCATTCTTTATGTTTTACAAACCCATTTTGCCTCAGTGAATACTAATAAAACCTCTGAATAAAGTAGCCAGATAGTGCAGGGACTTTGTCAGTTTTGTTTACTGCTATAGCCTCAGAACTTAGATGAGTTCCTGGTGTATGGTGGGTACTAAAAAATACTTGATAAAAAAAGCAGTTACTCCAGAAGGCTAATTTGTTATAAAAAAAACCTACTTTTAAACAGTTTTCTACAATTCTGGTTTAACAACATAGTGAAGTGTTTTGGGGGGAAAATGTACTAATGTCTGTAGGTTACACTGAAATGCATGAACAAATAAGAATTGATAGTTGTAGCAAGAAAAATCCTGGAATGGAAAAAAACTCCCTACCTGGAGCTCACATTGTTTCTATAAAATGGTCAATTGGCACATATTGGAAAATGGTGGGGAGGTGTGACTAAATAGCATTGCCACCAAATAATTACCCAAAGAATGCAGACTTGGTGTTATTATGTGCATAATATGGGGAGTTCTTGAATATGGGTTAGTTTTCTGTGTATATGTGATGATTAGATTCATTCTTCCAACCTCTCTGACTTTTTTCATGCTGACAGCCTTTTGTTTACCTCCTGAACTTTATTTCAGGTTTATTAAACTTTTAAGACTCAGAGATGTTGCCTCCTTCTCAAAGCTTTCTTCTGACCCTTCTAATTTTGTAGCTCTTCCCTCTATCTTAAAGGAACAATCTGAACCTATTAATATTATTTCACTAGGAATAATAGTGTTAATCATCTCTTTATGCATCTACATATTGAACATGTGATTCAGAGCTACTCCAAGGATATATTTAGGCCAGGGAACATTTAACTCAAATTTCCCAGTACTTATATCTGTAGCTACCAAAGCACCTGTTATTTACTTAACAATGATTAATTTCCAGGTTGTGCACTGTGTATTATGAATATCATCTTATTTAAAGTTCCAAGCTAAATTATGAAGTAGTCTTGTTATCCTTATTTCACAGGTGAGGAAGTTGAGTCATGGATGCATAAAATAATTTGTCTAAGAGTACATTATTAAGGAATGTGAGAATCCTGACTTTTGAGTTCTATGATTGCTGTCTTTCCAATATACAGTCAAGGTTATTAGTGCAGTGTTAGTGAAAAAATAAGAATTTTGAAAGAAATAAAAATGGCTCACACTGGAAGAATTGTTAAACAGATTATTATTTTACCTCAGATAGGGATATGCACAAACATTAAAGGGGCATTATAAAAAGATATTTATAGCACAATTAAATGTTCATGATATAAGTGAAAAACCAATATATTACAATCATCACAGACAATACACTTTCCTCTTCCTTGTCTGTGTCAGGTACTTAATACATGTTTGCTGAACAATTCTTATCTGAAGATAAACATATCCTGCAAATATAGCTGTTACAAAACTAAGAGAGTTACAAAGAGATAAGCATGCAAACAGTTGTAACATTTTAAATATTTTATACAATGTAGATTTTACATAAATTTTTTCTTAAATGAAATTATAACAATGCATGAGAGATTCAAAAACTAAAATTCAAATAAACTGGAAATTTGACAGAATGTCCACATCTCTCCATATTCAGGAAAATAGTAGATTTGAAAATGTAAGCTTTGCATTATGAAACAATTTCAGATTTGAAAACATTCTCTTATGAGCTTGAGATCAAGAATTGTTTTCTGAAATCAATGCAGCTTTGTATTTGAGTAAAATAGTATGAACCTATAATTGATACTGACATCACAGGAATTAATAAAATATGAAAAACAAGTTATGCTTGAAGTTATATTTTTTTAAATGCGTACTTCTGGGGTTTTTGGCTCTTTGAAGTTCTTTCACGTCAAAACATGATATGAATAGTAGCATATGTCTTGATATTTTAAAATTAGTAGTATCCTTGTTAAAGAAACAATATTTCTATTTTATTTCATTAATTGGTTATAGATTTTCTACCACCTCTAATTTCTTTTCAGTTGCAAATGCTAACAATCATATAATAATTTTATGACTCTCCCTTTACATCTGTAAAAATGGTAAATTTAGCAGTGGTACTAAGGCAATTAACCAGGATAATCTAGAAAACATAGTTAATATGAAGGAAAATGGTTTTATCCTCAGTTTACCTTATTGCTGTCAACGTTTATTGAGTATATTAGAAAGGCATTCAATTTTTCATCTGTCTGCTTTTGATAGTCATACTCCATTGAAATAAAGCCTTGAATTGTATCTGATGAGAATATGCTGAAAATTTTCCAGGAATAAGAAAATTTATTTGTTTTGGAATTTTATTTGCAATAATGCTCTATTGATATCATTTTGGTGTTGGCTGTAGTATAATTACCTAATTAAAACAATCTAAAGTAAATTGACCATTCCAAATGCCTGGAACACCATAAATCTGGGGAGACTGGAAATGAAACTACATGCTGTTGATATTGTCCAATCAAACTAATCTACACACAGAAGAAAATAATATTCAATGAGCCTCAAATTAAGTAATCATTTGAAAGGGCTTTTAATCCCTGTAAGGTTTATATTTCATGGTTAATTTAACTTAATTTATTATTTTTAAACCAGGTTCAATTTCATAATCATGTGTCCCTACTTGGTAAAATTATGAGCATGGACATAAAAATAAAGCCTGTGATTTCCCTAATAATCTTCAAATTAGGAAATATGCTCATAAACTCTGCAGTACAGTTTGCAATGTTTCAATCAGCAAAGGTGATATATCAGTCAGCTGGTAATCCGTAATGGAAAAAGCCACCCAGGTAAGGCTATCTTCAGGAGATTTGAAAAGCTGAACTGAGCCAAATATTGTATTGATGGAAGTATAACAAGTGCTAGGTGAGCTAGGCGATCAGACTTTCAACACAAGCAAGGTTTAAAAGTACTTATAAGAGATAGTTTTCAAGTTAAATAAAGCAGGTCAAAGGTAGAATCTGATAGTCCTAGATAAATGGAAACACAGAATGAGAAGCTGCCTAAATATAGCCATGGAAATAGGTATTCAGTAATTCTAAGGTTCAAGGATAAGGACTCAGGCTGGAGGTAGCATGTGATGGAGGGTTCAATGCAAATCTGGAAATAATTGTGGAAACAAATGTAAAGAAATTTAATGACAATGTGAAGTCAATAAACTACTGACTATAATAACCTGCTTAGCCTCTAACTGTGTTTTGCCTGCCTTTGAAAATATTCCAGAGATGGGGGCAGGGCTATACCTTAAATGACCATGAAAAGGTTTCTCTTTATATTCATGGTCAGGATAATGTACAGATAAAAATAGAAAACAAATTATTAAAGTCATGTGCATGTTAATAGAATAATTTATTCAAATGAATAGTGGGTAGATAAACTGTTGTTAATTAATTCTTAAGTATTGAAAAGTTTATAGTATGTGTTAGAGTTCCTTCATGTGAAATAAAAGCATGAATAATATCTAATATATTCGTGAATTAAAGTTGCTACATTGTATTATTACATGAACTTTTGTTTCCATGAAAAATGTGGGGGCCACAGCAGTTGGTTTTGATTGGCTCTACCACTTAGTAAACATATAAATAGAAGACCTTGGGAGAGTTAAATGGTCTCTCTATGGCTCAGTTACTTTCTCTCTAAAAGGGGATGTTAACAATAAAGGCAATTTATAAGGTTGTAATAAGTATTAAATGAATAAAATATGTAAATCTTTTAGGGAAGACTTGATGAATAGTTAATAATAAGTATTTTCTGTTGTTATTATTACAGTTATTATGACATTGCCATAAAATAGTTTTGCCTCAAATAAATGTGATTTAAACAAGCAGGTGATATGTGAGAGGAAAACTATGTTTTGCTTTCTTAAATTCTGATATATAAAATTGAAAATGTAAGCCAATTCTCAGAAATAATTAAAATGATACCATCAAGTTATTAAATCCTATATTAAAATACACATATAGGTAATTTATAATTTCTGGAATATATTTTAAACATATAAATGTTTTCAAATATCTTATCTTATACATCACCAATAATAATCAATAAAAACAGTTTATTGAAAAATAAACTGCTTGAGCAAAGAGAGCTAAATCCAGGAAAGAATATCAAAAGAGTTATCAAGTTACATTAGCTTATAAAGAAAATTAGGAGATTTCCAAAGAGTAAATTACAATAATTGATTGACATTTAATTTCCTAATTATAAAAGAACATCTTACAAAGCAGAAAATGATCATAAATTGGTTATTACAGAATATTTGTCTGTTTTTGATAGGCTATTTCTACTGGACTGAAGCCAGCTTATTTCCAATTGTTGCTTAAACTGCAGGGTATATTCAGTTTTTTGTCAGAGAACCCCTGCTCCTATATCTAACTCTTTAGAAAGTCTCTGTTACTTCCCAGAGAAGGGGTCACTCCTGGCAACACCAATGTAGGTACCCAATTTATTTTACTTTACAACAAAAGGCTTTGATTAAATTTGTCTGCTTGAAATATGGTTGTTCCTCCGTATGCTATTAATTCAATGGCCAGAGCAAAAGGGGGACAGCCAGATGTCCTGTTACACACTGAATAAATTAAGCAAATATTTTGAATTACATAATAATATGGGTTATCTTGGCAATTAACCTTCTAAACTTGTATGTAATCTTTTCAAATCTTTGAGTGTTATATTTCATTTCTTTAATATCTCACTTTTCTCAAATGCATTCATTTTCTCTAAAATAAAAATGCCAGTTTTAAAGTGGTAATAAAAAATACCACCTTACCAGTATCAGCCTTCAAAATAATCTGTCTCGCCAAAGTTTCATATTTAGTAGCTATCTTTCATTGGGTTTTATTATTTCTAAATTGCAGCTTCCTAAAGATGTTCTTAATTGAAATTTTGTCTGTGCCTTCAATTTACCCACATAAATGATTCTGGAATTGCTATAAACATACCATCAGTTAACTGTATTAATTACCAATGTTAAATACAGATCTTTTATGAAGTTATTTAAAAGATTCTCATATTTACCCCTCTAAGGTGATTTCAACTTTTTTTAAAATATATACTTCTATGCTGTAGTAAATAGCATAAACCAATTTTTTGAACAAATGCAAAATTCTGTTTTAATCCTCATACTCTTTTAAATGGCAGTAAAGTTTCAATAACTGCACAAGGATATTCATCATAGCATATGTTCAATGTTATATCTTTTCTTTGTTTTTTTTTAACCTCATGTATTCACAGTAACTTCCCCCTTTCTATAATATATTCCAAAAAATGTGTGTATGCATGTGCATGTATGTGTGTATATATGTGCATGTGTGTGTTGGCCAAAGGGCATATTACAAAGGTGATTGTAATACTAATAGCAGCTGGTGTCTTTAGGGTAGTCAACCACAAGCATTGAGTCAATCAATCAAAAAATAATCAAGGATCTATTGTTATATGTATTCCTATACATATATAGCACTCAGGCTAAAACCATTAATAAGATTGTTCTTGGCCCAGTTATTAATGAAGCTTTATGTTGCCACTTCTTTCCTTAAAAGAAGCAAAGGGCAGAGAAAACAACTGATTTATTAATTGCCATTATCTACTAACACTAACTAAAGAAAACCACTGTGTAGGTAATTTTTGCCAGTTAGAATGGGAGAGGCCATTAACCTGGATTCATAAATATTAGTTTTTCTACCATAATTATAACTACACCATCAATAACAACCACAACAAAAATTAACAAGCAGTTTACCTTCACCAAGATACTCTTTTAGGAAAACTTGTGTCTATTTTATTACCACTCAAATCTTTCTCTATTTTATTACCACTCAAATCTTTCTTCCAGATAGTTGCAGGCTTTCCCTTAGACTCAAGCCTCTCCCAAACTCCAAGGCAATCTCTCCTTTAAGATAATTATATGATGTTGTGCATCTGCTTCCTCTTTTCATCATCATCTTCTTTTTTTTTAATCCCTCAAGAAAAAGGCTCTTGAAACTGAGGCAAATTTGAGTGGTGCTTGCACTAGTGTTGTCAGGACCTTACATTAACTTGTTCCAATTGCAATCTTGTTACACCTCACATTCAGAGTCACAATAAATATATATTTTTGTAGCCTCTTTTCCATAATTTTTCTCCTCTTTTTTATATAGTATAACATATAGTAAATTTCTTAGGATAACTACATAAAGGTTCCTATACCAAAAGTTCACAGAGGGGAGTGGGTGTTGCTCAGTGGTTTTTCCTCCTGTTTCCCATGCATGAGGTCCCTGGTTCAATCCCTGGTACCTCCTAGAAAAAAAAACAAAAAAAAACAAAACAAAAAAACTTCACATACATTTTTTTTGAACTTATTCCTAAGCTTGTCTATTTTCCCTTTCCAATATAATGGGTTTCCCTTCTATCAATAATACCCAACACTAAATATCATATGATGAGGTAATAAGTGGGAAAACTGTTTGTGTGTGGTGGCATATGTGAGTACTTTCTGAATAATTTTTTTGTAAACCATGAACTGCTTTAATTTTAAAAAGGAAAAACATCACATGCTGGGAAATAGACAAGCAGTTTATAGTATAGTAGCTGATTGTAGTATATAATATAGTTTATATTCATAAAGTTGGGTTGTTATGGAAGCCCTAGCACATGAGCCAGTTTTGGAAACAGATTTAAGGGAAGGCATTCTGGAGGCGAGGTTAGCTAGAACTTTCCAGTTGAGAAGGCATTAGAGAGGCAAAGACGGAAATATAAGGGAAGCTCTGAAGAGAACTGCATGTGATAAAGGCTGGGAGGTTATTCATTAAGAAAGTCGTTCCTTAATTTAAGGAGTGTATACTTTGTTCATCCCAAAGATATGCAAGGTGATTTAAGCACAAGTCACACCAGCAGTCAAATAAACTTAAAAAGGCAGCCCATATGCTTATGATAGATGTTTCTGAGTCTTGAGAGTCTTCTCCAAAGGTGGCCACAAAATGAAGTGAACAATGGGAAAATGAGCAGAAGCTTTTCATCTTCTAAAGATTGTTGGGTGATCACTCAGGAAGACTGCAGTAGAGAATAGGGAGGACACTGTGCCAGGCAGCACTAAAAATAAACAAGGCCAAATTTTAACCTCTGCCTCTATCACCAATCAGCTACTGAGAGTTTTGTCTTGTCCCCATAAAGACCAGTTCTGATTTACCTTTAATTTGGTTTACTTCAGCAGCACAAGAACATCAAGAGCTTACGGTCATTCCTCTGCACTTAGGTTCACCCTCCTCCTTGGGTTCTAATCCTCTAATCTGACTGTATTTCCCAACTCCTCCAACTCCTCCACCATGTCCTGTGTAACTCCCTGGCTCTAATCAGCCATTTCTCTTCAGTCCTAAAATTCTTCTCAGTGTTCTCTTTCTTGCTTGCTCTAAGGAATCCAGGCTCTCTCTGGGGCACACTGTTTCTCCTTCAGTGGTGACTGTTTATTCTTTCACACTGCTCATATCACTGGGCCAGGGTGTGCAGTAGGGTAGGTGTCCTCTTAGTCCCTGGCTTATTGCTTCTTCTTCCAGATCATTCTCCTCCCTACTTGAATCCCCTTCTCAAATGTTTTGAGAATGTCATTAGATGGTATCACCCACCATCTTTCTTTAAGGCATTCCTTTAGTATAATGTTCTACATAAGTTCATTTAGTTTATGTATGATATTGTTCCATATACATCTAACAGATCATTTCAATTACTAAACTTGTTGAAAATGTCTACATCCTATGTCTAACTTCTTGTTTTATTGTTTACTAAGAGAGGTATGTATTCTCCCACCATGATAGTGGATTTTTCTAATTATCCTTTAGTTCTGTCAACTTTTGCTTTATGTACTTTTAGGCAATATCATTGACTATTACAAGCTTTGACATGTGTATTAATCTGCCAAAGGGGTGCCAATGCAAAGTATCAGAAATCTGTTGGTTTTTATAAAAGATATTTATTTGGGGTAAAAGCTTACAGTTACAGGTCCCTAAAGAGTCCAACTCAAGGTTGTTTTCTCACCCAAGTCAGTTGCCATATGTTGAAGAAAGATGGTGGCTGATCTCTGCCTGGTCTCTCCTTCCTGGGCTTCTCTTCCTCTTAAGGCTCTTTCCAGTCTCAGCTATAGGCTGGTGTAGGGCTTGTCTTTTGGGGCTTCCTATATCAGTCTCTGGCATAGGGCTCATTTCTTTCTGGGCCTTGTCAGAAAGGGCTCAGCTGCTTTGTTCTCTTCATAAGGTCAGATGCTCATCTCTCCCTGGGGCCCCAGGATCAAACATGGCAGAGGTCTCTCTCTTCCTGTGTATCTTCTTGAGTGAATGTTCTTTTATATCAACCCACCAAGGGGGCAGAAACTCAAATAGAATCAAAGACCTAATTTTCACAAGTAATTTAATCAAGGGCCCCTCAACTGAATCAAATTTAATCAAAAGGGTGTCACACCTAGAAGAATAGATTAGTTTACAAATACAATCTTTCTCTTTTGGAAATTCATAAAATAATCTCAAACTGCCACAGCATGTTATAGCTTTTTGATGAATGAAAGCTTGTGTCCATACAGAAATTTATATGTGAATGTTCACTGCAGCTTTTTGTAATATCCCCAAACTCGATACAACCAAAATTTACAACAGCAGGTAAATGCATAACTACATTGTAGTACAAGCATAAAATGGGATACCACTCTGCAGTAAAGAGTAGCAAAGTATTGACATATACATCTTGAATGAATCACAACATAATTATGCTGATTGAAATAACCTAGACAAAAGATTACATGCTATATATTTCTATTTATATAAAATTCTAAAATGTCATACTAATATATAGTGACAGTACACATATTATTGCTTGGACTGGAGGGGGGCAGAGGAAGAGATTGCACATAATAAAAGGGCACATTTAGTGGTGAAGTATAAGTTCAGTATCTTAAACATGATGAAAGTTTCAGGTGTGTATACATATGTCAAAATTCATCCAATTGTTCCCATGAAATTTGTGTTATTCTTTGATATATTTCAATAAAATTGTAAAAAGAATTTATAATCATTGAAGTTCTTATGATCTGATAATAGTTTCCAGTTTCTACAGGATAAATTCTGGGCTCTTTAAGCATCATCCCTGAGACTTGCAAGCCCGTGCTCTTACTGCTTTAATGCAAATGCTAAGCTCAAGTCTCATTCAACAACTTCCCATCTCCCAATAACATCATTCTTTTCTAATGAAAAAGAATTTTATCTGAGACAAAAGTGTAAGATTTATATTCAGCTGGACTATTAGACTTATACCTGTAAGTCCAGTAAGGTTTTCTAGGTGGAGCAAAAGAAAAGGCTTGAAGAAAACCTTCCAAACAGAGTTTTAAAAGCATAAAGAAGAAGATGACGTGTTAAAGGTGCTATAAACAGTACTAGATACACAAGGAACTTAATTTGCTTTGGTGTCTCCATCAGTGAGAAAATATCGACCCCAAAAGGCAATACTTGGGGCTTACATATAATTTATGTTCATATCATGTCTTCAGATTTGACATTTCACAAAACTTGATCTGACAAGCCAAAGGCCAAGTCTCCCAAGAACTTATAATTATAAACTATAAGAGTGCAGGTAAAATATTAAAGAGTTAGTGGAAATACAGAAAAATGTAATGAAAGCATGACATTTTCTAAAATGACAACATTTTTTAAACATCTGGAATTATCTCAAATTAGAATGCAGAAGATATATTTGATTGCTGAGTAGCAATTGCTAATATTTCATAGAATGTTTTAACATAGTTTGTGGGTAAGTTTACAGGTTGCTTAAGGACAGTTTGTCTTTAGGAGTTAATTTTTTTCCAACTAAATAAATTGAATTTCAACTTCATTTTTTGTTGAATAGATTCATCTTCTTTAGAAGAAATACAAAACCACACCTCTGACTCTTTAAAGATTCTTTAGTACTTCTCACCAAGCTGGGTTATTACCATAGTGTCATCACATATTTGATTAATTGCACTCTGTGAATCCAGAATTCTCCTACAATTCCAATTGGTTGTGACATTATTTCTTGACTATCCCATTATATAAATAGTCTGCTAATGATAAGTAATGAAACAGTTCATTTTCCCCATAGAAAAAAATGAACAAATGCTGTCATAAGAATGCATTCTCATTTTATGTTTGAGTATATGAAAAGTGAACAAGGAACCAGCTCATTTCACAGTTTATTAGAGAAAAAATATGGAAACCATTTATTTAAGTAGTTTAATTGCTGAAGTCATACAAAAAGAGGTACAGAATAGTATACATAATGCCTAACTGTACAAACAATGGTTCAGGCAGCCAGAGGCTAGAGAATGTCAGAACCCTGATTATGATTAGACTGATATTGACTGAAATTCTTAAAGCAAATGAAATATATTGCATCAGTTACGATGATCTAATGAGAGTTTGAGAATTCATTTGTTATCTGTCTTTCATGCTAGAATGTAAACTCCATGAAAGAAAGATGAATTTTTTTTTCACTACTATAATCCAGTGGCCAGAATAGTGCCTGACAGAGTGGAACCTCAGTAAATATTTACTGAATAAATGGATAAATATATGAATGAAATTGTGAGTTTATTCCAGAGATTAAAAAAAAATGCTGATGTACCATATTGGTGAAAGGATCAGACTCTGTATTCAAAGGGTATCTATCCTAATAGAAGTGGAAGATATAATCAGAAGCAATTCAAAATTCAGGTAACTTGTAGAAGTTCTTATGAGCAGGCATATCAGGCTAACATAAATCCTGGGACACAAAGACAGTAACAAGTATGCCACTGGTATTCCTAGAGTACAGGGAATTAATTATCACAGTGCTGGCACATAGTGAAGATGCATATAAAGCATATGTGCATTTACACATGTGAGTTATTGAGACATTCCCCTACATTCAAATTGCTATACCATGTGAGACTATAGATAAACTGTGAGAAATGAGAGTATTTGTGAGGTTGAGGTCAATTTGCAAAAATCAGTGCTATTTATATATACAAGCAACAGACAGAAAGTAAAATTTTGAAAGGATGCCATTTAATATAATTATAAAACACATAATAAACAATGTACAAGAACTTTAAAACTATAAAATACTTTCTTTATAAAGTAAAATATAACACTAAATGGTAGTTATACCATATCATTTTCTTGAAAAATTCAAAATTGTATCATCAGTTCTCCAAAATTAATCCAAAGATATAATATTCTTCCATTCAAAATCTTAAAATGATTTTTATTGTAAGTCAACAAGATAATTCTAAAATTTATATGGAAGTACCCTGGACCAAGATGTAAATGGCATCTTGAAGAAGCAAAGTGTGGCTGCACTCTCTCTATCATATATATCATGGCATATTCTAGGGTTATCAAAATTGAGATAGTGTGGTTTTGCAGGACAGAAAATTAGACCATTGACCTAAGTGGAAAAACTGACATAGATATAGTGCCTTATTTTTTGTTTCTCCAGAAGCAGGCCCTGAGACAAAAATTCAAGTGCAAGTAATTGATTTGGGAGGTGCCAGAAAAAAATCAAACAAACAAGCAAACAAAACAGTGGGAACAGGGGGAAGTGAAGATGGCCTATAAAGAGTGCCTTTTAAAACTGGATTTCCCTGAATGCCCAGACAATTGTACCTTTCAGAGAGTGAGTAATGACAGCAGCCTTCTGAATACGAGGCTCATCCTGCCCTATTTATGGCAAGTAAAAAGTCCATCCTACAGGGGGAGGTGCAAAATGGGGACTGAACCACATTTGTTTGTTTGTTTTTTCACGTATTTTCAATAACTTACAGAATATCTAGATAACAATAGATACTTTGCAAATAATGGATTTAATGACATTAGCTAAATCTAGACTCATTTTAATCATTTGACTGAATACCCTTGGGAAAGCCAGTTTCCTTTTCTAAACTACAACTGGACAATCTTAAAATTATAGGTAATCACATTATTCACTGAGTTTGTAAAGATTAAATTGTCAGTGAGATAAACCAAACCCAAAACTATACTGAATACTAAAAATAGGTTTACTTTGCTCTCATATAAAAGAAATCTGGAGTGAGTCAATATAGCATAGGTCTGGTGCACAATGGGGTACAAGTTCCTTCTAATTTGTTGTTTCACCATTATATATTAGAGTCCCAACAGGAAACATATATGTTACTCAAATTAGGATTATTTGGTAAAAGGTTATTTATAAAAAATTCTTATTTTAAAGGGTATGGTTGGGATACTGCTCTAAGGACCCAGGGCTAATAACAGCAGTCATTTGCCTTGGGCCAGTGAGATGGGATATGGGTAGCAGTTGCTCAAGAAAAAAAGAGGAGAGCCTTCTAGAGAAGGCCACCTTGAGAAGAGCTGTGACTTTTTTAGCTGTAACCCAGAACAAAATGATGCAATTGAGAGTTAGCCAAGGGAAAATATTGTACCTTTATATCAACAATCCACTGATGAGATTTTCCATTGGATAAACCCAGTCAGAAACCAGGGTTCAAGTGAGCCTGTAAATATGGCCCAAACAAATCAGTGTCCCAGAGCCCCAAACAAGGTAGAGAAGGATGGAGACTCAGCTATCCCCTACATAATGCTTCCACTAAGAGAGCTGTTGAAATGTCAGCAATATATCTACATTTCATTTAGCATTCCCACTTCCTTTAAGGACACATCCAAGAATGTGTCCCCATGACTTCTGTTTTTGTCTTATTAGTCAGAACTTACTTATATAGCCAAATAATTGCGAGGGAGAATGGGATATTTAGTTTTGATATCTGGCAGAAATGGACCCAGCTAAAACTCAGAACTTTATTACTAATGGAAAATAGGAAAGTGTCTGGGTATTTATTCTGTTTCTTTTCTCTTTTTGAGCCAGCTTTCTAGAAGCAACTGAAATTCCTCAATGACCATGGCTCCTGTCATTGGGGCTCTTCTCTCTGGTTTTAGTTCTCACTAGCCTATGGACACACTACCGCCCCCTCCCCCATTTCCCTTGGAGTCTCTGGTGGCAAAAATGGCATCCTGTTTTTGCTGATATCTGAGTGCCTTCACACTCCTGTTGTTTCCTATCCTCCTCTTATCTCTAGAGTAGTTCCCTCATTAACATGACTTGCAAATTCTGAGTTGAATATTTTATTTTTCTGATTTCATAAAGGAAATTCTTCCAAACCTATCCATCTCTCTCTCTCTCTTTCTCTCTCTCTTGGTATGTAACCATGAGAGATGTGACTTGATCTTATGACTTTTAAAATGCTACGTGGATGCAAGAAGTAAAATAACATCACAAATATTAATGTTTTCATCATTAAAAACAATGTTTTTTGTTGTTGTTGAAGTCTGATAAAAAAGGTAATATAGATTTAAAATATTTTTATTTTCCTTAAGGAACTAAATAAATTTATTTTCATTTTAATTGGGGAAAATCATATCCTGAATACAAATTTTTCATAGCCTTTTCCAAATAATTTGTTTATCACTGAACTTTATCTATATTTATTTCAAAGAACCACAGTGATTGAATTAGGCTCTTCAATTTCAGGAAATATAATAAATGAAATAGTCTCCTTTAAGTAGGAAAAAATGAAGTTAGAAGGTCAAACAGGTGTTAGATATCTGGAAATTGAAAATGTATTCTTAAAATATTCATATAGTGTTTAAAGCTATCTAATTTATCAAGGGATTTACTTACAGACAGAAGAAATCTGATAAGTATATATAATTAATTGTGTCTATCTGATTTTTAGAATGCTTCAATATACAACTTATGAAACAGTAGGTATAAAATTATCATTTAGCATTAGTAAAATCACATTATGAGAGAGTACCTTGGAAAGAAATAGAGTTAAGCCAGTGATATGAAAGAGATTGTTATAAAGAAAATTTTAAAAAACAAATTTCATATTTGTTCAAAAGAACATCAAAATATGTAATTGCAGAATCAGGTAATATAGTCCTGTATTAGTCAGCCAGAGGGGTGCTGATGCAAAGTACCAGAAATCTGTTGGCTTTTATAAAGGGTATTTATTTGGGGTAAAAGCTTACAGTTACAAGGCCCTTAAGAGTCAAACTCAAGGTACAATAAGAGGTACTTCCTCACCCGAAGTCTGTAGCCACGTGTTAAAGCAAGATGGTGGGATGTCTGCGAGGGGTCAGCCTTCCTCTCTCTTAAGGCTCCATGGGACCAGCTTCTTCTGATCTCAGCTGAAGGCTGGAAGGCTCGTTTCTTTCCATGCTCAGCTGCTCTGGTCTCTTCATGAGATCAGTTGTAAATTATCAGGCAGATGGCTCATCTCTCCCAGGGGCTGCAAAGTCCTCTTCCATGTCTATGGAGCTCTCTTTTCTCACTATCTGCTTCTGTGTGAGAGTCTGTTACATCAACCTACCAAGGGAGCTGGGACTCACTCTGCATGCCCAAATGATGTGGTTGAATCAAAGCCCTAATCTTGATTTAATTAAGTAGATGTAAAGTCTTTGAATTAAAATCAATTAAAGGGTGTCATGCCCCAGAGGAATAGACCAGTTTAAAAACATATTCAATGTCTCTTCTTGGAAGTCATAAATAATATCAAACTGCCAGAATTCTCATAACAAATACATATATTATTATTAAGAAAATCACAATATAATTAAAATTGTTAATTATTCAACATAAAAATTATCATTGCTTAGATTGTCCCTCAACTATTGAACTTATGTTCTATGTAACTACAAATTTAAGTTCCTTATATAATTACACAAGATTATGTGATATCCTTCACTTTTCTCCATTCTTAGGCTGGTGAACTGGATCTCTCCTTCCTCAGCCTGAATGGTACTTTGTCTAATTTTATACTTGGGCCACTCCATTCTTTCCATGTCCTAATATGCTCCACAGTAACTTGATTAAGATAATCAGTCCATATACCTGCAGCCTACAGCACTGTTCTGTCTATGATTCTCATTGTCTTACAGAGACTTAGTTGAAGAATTAAACTTCTTTGTTCTACCTGTTTAGACTTCTTCAAGCCTGTGCCATAGGTCAATCTAAGCAACAGCCATCATTAGGTACCATGCTGTCTTTTTCCTTTCCTTACTTCCTAGTATCTCATGCAGTTAGGCCCCTGGCACTCTGGCCTCACATGTCCAAGATCTATGGTAAAGCCATTTATAGACAAACTAAGAAACTAACTCCATGTCCAAGCCATAAAACTGGAGCATGTTTTCCTTGATTTGCCTAACTTCTAGTCAACATTTAAAAACATGGTTGTCAATATTCATTAAAATATTTATTTAGTTTTCTTTTTCATATATGAGCTTTGAGTATAAATAGTAACTCTTACAGAAGTCATTTTCTGATATCATTGTGGTAGCTATTATGCACAAAGAAAATTTTGTATCTATTCACCTGAATGAGATATAAAAAACTGGTGAACTCATTTAGTAATTCAGGAGTCCCACTGATTGTGAGAACAAAATGGAGATGCAATAAGAGTTTATTTGTAAATTTTGGCTAAATTTTAGCTTTTTGAGTAAGAAAAGTTATTTTTTATTTATAAACAAAAATCTCATATGAAAGCTTTAAAGATGCAATAATTATTATGCTGAACAATGTCATTTTAAAATTAATTTATCTGAATCTAATGGTGCCATGCTTGAGTAAGCAAGATTAAGAATCTTGATGGATCATTCAATTTTATTATTTAATTAGATATATTAAATGAATTAAGAATTATCAAATTTTGCAAATTGATAATACTTAAGAAGATACAATTATCATTTACTTAATTACTACAAATTGTGATCAACAAAACTACATTTAAGTAGTATAAAAAAGTGGAGTGAGAAGAAAGAGAAAGGGAGATTGGAGACATATATATATAAATATATGTATATACATATATATTTATGTAGTTGCTGCTGTTGTTTTGTTTCAGCAACTTTGTGGAATTAAGAAATTATAGATGCAAATATATAAAATAAGAAACAAGGAAGGGGATTTCACCACTGACCCCACTGAAATAAAGAGTATCGTAAGAGGATACTTTGAAAAATTATATGCCAACAAAATGGATAATTTAGAGGAAATGGACAAATTCCCAGAAACACACAAACAGCCTACATTGGCAAAAGAAGAAATTGATGAACTCAACAAAGAAATCACAAGTAATGAGATTGAATTAGTCATCAAAAACCTCCCAACTAAGAAGAGCCCAGGACCAAATGGCTTCACAGATGAATTCTACCAAATGTTCAAGAAAGAGCTAACACCAATCCTGCTTAAATTCTTCCAAAAAAAAAAAAAAAAATGAAATGCAGGGAACATTGCCTAAATTATTCTATTATGCCAAAATCACCATAACACCAAAACCAAACAAAGATGCCACAAGAAAGGAAAACTATAGACCAATCTCTCTAATGAACCTACATGCCCCAATCCTCAACAAAATACTTGCTAATCGTATTCAACAACGCATCAAATGAATTAAACACCATGACCAAGTGAGTTTTATCCTTGGTATGCAAGGATGGTTCAACATAAGAAAATCAAACAATGTAATATACCACAAAAACTGATTGAAAGAAAAATATCACATGATCATCTCTATAGATGCAGAAAAAACATTTGAAAAAATACAGCACCCTTTCCTGATAAAAACACTTCAAAAGATAGGAATAGAAGGAAACTTCCTCAACATGATAAAGAGTATATATGAAAAAACTACAGCTAACATCATATTCAATGGTGAAATTCTAAAAGCTTTCCCTCTAAGACCTGAACCAAGACAAGGATGCCCACTGTCACCGCTCTTATTTAACATTGTGTTAGAAGTAATTGCTTGAGCACTTAGGCAAGAAAAAGATATAAAAGACATCCAAATTGGAAAGGAAGAGGTATAAATTCCACTATTTGCATATGACATGACCCTATACCTTGAAGAGAAATCTAAATCAAAGCTTCTAGAGCTTATAAATGACTTCAGTAAAGTGACAGATTATAAGATTAATGTGCAAAAATAGTGGCATTTCTGTACTCCAATAATGAGCAATCTGAAGAGGAAATCAAGAAAAAAAATCCCATTTCCAATAGCAACTACAAGAATCAAATACCTAGGAATAAATTTAACTGCAGATGTAAATGACTTGTATGCAGAAAACTACACAACACTGTTAAAGGAAATCAAAGAAGACTTAAATAAGTGGAAGAATATTACCTGTTCATGGATAGGAAGACTAAACTTCATTAAGATGTCTATCCTACTCAAACAGATTTACAAATTTAATGCAATTCCAATAAAAATTACCACAGCATTTTTTTTTACTGAATTGGAAAAGCTAATCATGAAATTTATTTGGAAGGGCAAGAGGCCCAGATTAGCCAAAGGCATGTTGAAAAAGAAAAATGAAATTGGAGAAATCACACTACCTTACTTTAAAACATACTACAAAGCTACAGTGGTCAAAACTACATGGTACTGGCACAAGGATAGATATACTGACCAATGGAACTGAATTGAGAGTTCTGATATACATCCTCACATATACAGTCAACTGACATTCAACAAGGCCACCAAACCCATTCAACTGGGACAGAATGGCCTCTTCAACAAATTGTGCTTGGAACTGGATATCCATGTCCAAAGAATAAGAGAGGAACACCATATCACACCCTATATCAAAATTAACTCAAGATGGGTCAAAGATCTAAATACAAGAGCCAAGACCATAAAAATCATGGAAGATAATGTAGGGATGCCTCTACAGGATCTGGTATTAGGAAATGTTTTCATGAACCTTATACCCAAAGCATGAGCAGTGAAGGAAAAAATAAATTATGGGAACTCCTCAAAATTAAAAACTTTTGTACCTCAAAGGAGTTTGTCAAGAAAGTGAAAAGGCAGCCTACTCAATGGGAGAAAATATTTGGTAACTGTATGTAACTGTTGGCCAATTTGATGTAATCATGAATTCCAAAAATATAATTGGATCATGCTTGTAAACTGATCTGTTAATCTGGGCATGATTAGGTTATGATTAGGTCATTGAGCCCCACCCCTTGGTGGGTGGGGAATTGAATATAAAAGGCAAGGCAAAGGACAGAGCAAGCAGTCTTTTGAGAAGCAGTCTTTTGAGAAGCAGTTTTGATGTTGGAAAGAAGGCCCCAGGAGAAGAGAAGCAAGCCGTTCGCCTGATCGTCTACAGCTGAACTTGTGGAAGAAACAGGAGGTAAGCCCGGAGAGAAACGCAGCCCCAGGAAGAGAGGAACCCCAGAAGCCTGAACCCTGGCAAACACCGGCAGCTGTCTTGCTCTAACACATGGCAATGGACTGTGGTGAGAGAAGAAACATAATGCTTTATGGCCTGGTATCGGTGGACTTCTACCCCAAATAAATACCCATTGTAAAGACCAACCCATTTTTGGTATTTTATATTAGCACCCCTTTGGCTGACTAATACACTGTATATCTGATAAGGGACTAATATCCAGCATATATAAAGAAATCCTACATATCAAAAATAAAAAGACAAGCAACTCATTCAAAAAATGGGCAAGTGATTTGAATAGACACTTCTCCAAAGCAGAAATACAAATGCCTAAAAAGCACATGAAAAAAATGCTCAACATCACTAGCTATTAGGGAAATGCAAATCAAAGCTACAAAGAGATATCATCTTACACCCATTAAACTAGAGGCTATTAAAAAAAAACAGAGGACTACAGGTGTTGGATAGGATGTTGAGGAATGGGAACCCTCATCCACTGCTGGTGGGAATGCAAAACGGTGCAGCCATTGTGGAGGAGAGTTTGGCAATTCATCAGAAAGCTAACTATAGAACTGCCATATGATCCAGCAATGCCATGATAGGTATATACCCATAAAAATTGAAAGCAAGGACACGAACAGATATATGCACACCATTGTTCAAAGCAGCATTGTTCAGTATTGCCAAAAGTTAGATACCAACCCAAATGCCCATTAACAGATGAATAGATAAACATTGTAGTATATACAGACAATGGAATATTACTCATCTGTAAGAAAGAATGCAGTATTAAACACACAGGGTAACATGGACGAATCTTGAAGACCGTATGTTGAGTGAAGCAATCTAGGCACTGAACAACAAATATTACATGATGTCACTGATATGAATTAAGCAAATTGAGCAAATTCACAGAGCTAGAGTGTGGAAGATAGGATTACAGGAGATAGAGATGGAGAAGAAGGTTTTGAGCCAATGCCCATATGGTCAAAATCCATGATAATGTGAAAGTGTGTAGTTGTGCAGTGGAGGGGCATGAGAATGGTGTAATGATATTATTGGGTTGGGTGGTGCTGGTTTTTCAGGGGCCTAGGTTAGGGAGGGTGGGTTGGACAGTCCAAGGAACTGGGGATAATGTTGGGGGAGAAAGCAGGTGAACTCTGGGGATTTGTGGGTATGTGGTTGAAACTACAATGTTGGGAATGTTCTTTTGGCAATGTGGCAGGGGAGGGTTACTGGTTTAGGGTTTTGGATGTGGGGGGCATTCAGGACAGGGCACACCTGAGCAGGCTTCTAGGGAGTTGTGAGTATTCATCTTGTCATAGTGTGCTGTATCAGTGGATGGAAACCAACATAATGAGCAGGAAGGTGCTGGAATCCCATGCTGAGGAGTCCTGTTTTGTTCTCAAATAGAGGGCCAGCAGTCTCTCAAGAGCATAGGCAGTGCCTAATAGAGGAGGACAAGCCAGAATGTCAAATCGTCAATGTTGTTGCAAGTAGCTACCAACCTTGTTCTTCAAGGAGTGAGCCCTGGTGTTTGCCACGGGCAAACCTAAAATTTCTTTGAAGGCAAATTTTAAAAAGTAAGAAACTGGAGGAATAAGTGGAAGAAAATATCACTGTACATACAAGACAACAGGTCTTACACTGATGAAAGACATAATGTCTAAAATTTTTTAAAAAATATTTTTTCATTATTTTTTATTATTAAAAATTTTTTATTATTTTTTCTGAATTTTTTGTATTTTATTTCTTATTTTTAAAACTATCATTATTGTATCATTTTCTTATTAATTGTATTTGGTTATTTTGTTGGCTTCATTTCTGAAGAGTTTCAGATCACAGAAGGGTTACAACTGTGATGCGGGGGATCACTGGTTTGGGGTGTCAGTAAAGGGGGTACATGGGAGGAGGTTCACCTGGGGCATACATATAAGGCATATAAATGTGTTCAAATGTTCATGGGCCATTGTCATGGTGGGTGGAGATTAACACAATAACCAAAAGAATATCAAATGCCCATCCTAGGGAGCTCTGCCACATTCTCAATGAACAGCAAGAATCCCCTGAGTACAGGGGCATGACTAGTGAAGGAGGATGCTCCATTGATGGGCCCTTGATACTGATTACTGTACTTCTGAACCTTTACTTTTGAAATTGAAACTTAGCCCAGTAATACAGGGTGCCTAAGAGAAACCCCTTGAGAGCCTCTTTGTTGCTTAAATGTGGCCTCTCTCTAAACCAAACTCAGCATATAAACGCATTACCTTCCCCCCAGTGTGGTACATGACTCCCAGAGATAAGCCTCCCCAGCACTGAAGGATTACTACCAAGCACCAACTAGCAATGCAACTGGAGAAAGACCTTGACCAAGAGAGGGAAGAGTTAAAGACAAATGAGTTTATATGGCTAAGAGGCTTCAAAGTGAGTCAGGAAGTCTATCCAGAGGTTATGCTTATGCACATCTCAGCAGAATCACATTAACTGCCAAAGTAAATACCATCTAAAATAGCAGGGCTTCTGAAGGCTCTGGAGACATCCAGACATTATAGTCAGGGCAGTTAGTTCAGGAGTTTGGTGCCTTGCCAGTGGGCTCTACTTTGGAATTTATGCTCCCGGAGTGACAGAGTTGGACTCAGGTGTGGTTTCCCTACACATGGCTCTTCTGCCCCTTCTATTTGTACCTATAATTAGTACTAGAGTTGTTAGGTGCATGTTAAAAAGCCTTAAATCTTTGGGCTGTCCATATACAAGCTGGGCCCTGAATCTCAACTGTGTTGCAACACCTACTCTCCAGTTCATTGGATACACCCAGGACAAATAACAAGGAGATGATGATGAACAACAACCATCCCAAGAAACAGAGAGAGTCTACAACTGCAAGCAAGAGAGTTCCATCCATTTGCCCTATAGGATCATAGCCCCCTCTCAATTAGAGGTGGTGTGAGCATCACCACCCCAGAATCCTCAGGATAGGGAATGAACTATGGACTAAAGTAGAACTACTGATATTCTACTATAGACTTATTGTGATTCTAGCAATGTAAGAACTTACATCATTGATTTGGAGACACTGGCCACTGGAGGTTCTGAGGGCAAAGAGAGGGAAAAATAGGTGTAATACAGAGGCATTTTCGGGACTTAGGAATTGTCCTGAATGACATTGCAATGGCAGATACAGGCCATTATATATCTTGCCTTAACCTACAAAATTGTGCTGGAGAGAGTGTAAACTATAATGTAAACTATAATCCATGCTTAGTGACAATGCTCCAAAATGTGTTCATCAATTGAAATGAACATACCACACTAATGAAGGATGTTGTTAATGTGGGGAAATGTTGGAGGAGTGGGGAGCAGGGCATACGGGAATCCCCTATATTTTTAATGCAATATTTATGTAATTTAAATATCTTTAAAGAAAACATATTAAAAAAAAAAGAAATTATAGTGAGGAAGCGAATCATTCTTTCATTCCTCCCCTCTTTACAATTCAAGGGGCATCAGTTAGCCACAGTGGTCACACGTAAAAGAAACTGCCAATTAACACCAGGACAAAGTTTCCTCCAGGCTCCTGTGGAGCATCTCTAGCAAACTAAGCTGGTTTCTCATAATCATTGCCGTGCATTATTGAACTCAAAACAAGAACAACATGGAGGAAAACATAATTATGTTAGTTATAACTATTCTGAGATTTAATTTAAAGAATTTATTTGAAATGTTAAATAAATAAACATTTATAAATGGATAAATCGATTTACTGCTTTTTACATTATAGTGTTCTATATTAATATAATAATTCATATTAAATGCAGAAGACCTAGATGATGAATAGAACATATCTAAATTTAAACCAATCTTCAAAACAAGATGTAAAATCAGTCTACTATACTCCCTTAAATTCCAATAAGCCAATTTCCAAGTAAAGAGGAAGAATTAATTTGATATTGCAACATTATAATTTCTGTTTTAAAAGATAACAAAACATTTCTCATTGCCATTGTTTATGGTAAAATATACTAATGGATAGCTTTCTCATTAAAATACTTCACATGATACATTTTTAAATGTATAAATTTAGTATATTTTGTTACATTAGTACATAAATGCTATTACAAATATAGCTTTCCACAATAATGTATAATTTCCCTAGATGTGCATTGCTGTTGTGAATAACTGCTCATATTATCAGCCCACCACAGTCTCACTTAGTGTATTAATTTAACAGCATCATTTATTTGAAATCCCAAATGGTATTTATTGTCAATAATGTGTATAATAAAAATGTATGAGGCAAACACCCATAAATTAAGAACTATTTCTATTCTTCCAGTATGATTTTTAATATCCTAATTTACAGAGGAAAGATAATTGTCAAGTTAAATTTCTTTGGCCAATTGCTCCATGACTTATCTTACCACAGTTACACTAATTTTTGTTCATAAAACATGCTTATATTGCTCAGGTTTCTTATGATATTAATTTTCCATACTACAAAGAAAATATTAGTTTTGATCTTAATTTTGTATCTGTGATGATAATAGATAATCTATTATCTGTGTAAAATAATAGATACTTTTGCAGTTAATATGAACTCATATAAATATAGAACACTTCAATGTGTAAAGGAATAAATAATTTACCCAGCTATTTATTTAAAATTTCAAAGAAATTATTTAAAATAAATCTCAAAATAGTTTTAATTAACATAATTGTGTTTTCCTCCATTTGTTCTTGTTCTGAGTTCAATAATGCAGGGCAACAATTATAATATTTAAATATTTCACAGTGTTTGTATTTTGCATATTTTATTTTTAGTAATTTAGTTTGTCAATATATCATAAGATGAAAAACAACCACCAGTTTATAAAAGATATGTATATAGGTTTAAGTTCTTATTTATCTATCTATCTGCATATCATCTATCATCTATTTTTTTTTCTATCTATCTATCTACCAATATGACGAATTTTTGAGTAGCAAAGAAAGAGAAACAAATATAGGTCAATTATATTTATCACCTCTTTAGTGTTATTTCTATACTGTATTCTCATTGTAAATAGAAATGATTTAATATCAAATATTCATGTTATTTCAGTTGATACAACTTTTGGAAGAAGAATATAAGAAAGCAGTGATAGTGGCATTTAAGAGCACACAATATAGAAAAATGAATTACCCTTGAATATAAATATTAAAAAATAAATATGAAATGTATTTAGATCTAAATGCTAAATCATGAATATTTTTAATTTCTCAACAAGAACCTATATGATGCATGTTTTTTGGAGACGTTCCTCTAATAATAAAATTTTCCACTCTTTTAATGATTTTTAATATTCCTTTTACATGAAGTAACATATTTGAATTCACACAAATCAATAGTATAATTAAACTAAACACAGCTTATTCAAATAACAAAGCAAGCATTGAAAATTGTCTCTTTGTCTGATGCTGGAAGGGAAGATGGAAAGGAACAACCAGAAGTTATACACATATGTTACTTCATGGCATCCTCACAAATATTGAGGTCCTTTCTTTCCTCTATACTCAAGAAAGAATAGAAGTTAGGAAAACATCTGCATGGTTTTAAGAATATCAAGTCAATGCAGTAAGATAATGAGAATCAGACTTATGGATGTAGGGGAAATATTGAGGTTGAAACTCAAGCCTGTTGGTAAATATGGTGGGAAGGAAGGTAAAGAGATTTTAGATTATTGCTTCATTTAAGAAAAATAATAAGTAAGGCAATCATCTGCTAAAGAAGAAAGGTGTTGGAGACTTGGAGAAAGAAAAACCATGGGAATATGTCCTCAGGGAATGTAGGGCAGTGAATTGACTAGTGAAATGCTGTATGACTTCCAGGGAGTATAAAGGCACTATAAAGAGATAGAATATTGTGCACTACAGATTGTGACTTGCAGAGGGCATAATGGATGAGTTTGAGAGGGTGGCCTAGGCCTTTTAATGAGATTAGGTGATGTACAGAGACTTCGGCAAGGAAATAAAGCATGGCCCAAAAGGGTTAGGCTTCTTTTTCTTTGGATACTGAAGTGAAAATAGTGAATGGCACGAGGTTACTCTTGATGGTCTCTTACACAGGAGAGGTGAATAAATAGTTTAACCACAGTCATTTTCTTTAGAATGATCTCTTAAGAAGTATGTAGAGATGAGGAACCCAACTATAGTAGTGGGAGAGGCAGTCTTGCTGGTGGTGTTGGGTATGTAATTGCTGTAAGTTTTAACTAAATCTGCTGTGGGTTACTTCAAGTCTGAGGAGGCAACTTCATAAAAGAAGCTATCTCTGAATTTGACATTTTAAAGTGATTTACTGCTTATATAGGAAACACCAGCAAATTGAACAATAGGGCTTATTATTCACTGTATTGTGTTGCAAAAAGTCCCCAAAATTTTAGAGATGGATTTAGTAGTTCATTTGTTTGATTGTTTTCCACATAAACAATGTAGTCTGAAAGATCTTTGAGTTGAAAAGGAGACTTACCTCTCTAACTCTTGCCAGGCACACAGAAGACAGAGCAGTAGGCAGTTTCATCAGACAGACAGACAAGTATAATGTGATGACAGCGAAGCCTAAAGGCCATAAATGGCCTATAAATGGCCTGAGACCAAGACAGACCTAAGGAGGACTACCTCCAAGGAGACAAATAGGGCAGGATAAGATGAGTATGCGTTTGATTTTCCTCCTGTTCTGTTTTGTTCGTCCTTTCCTTCCAAATTAACTACAAGCTACAAGTCTTTATTTCAGGTTCTGCTTTTGGGGAAACCAGTCTCATTTTTCTCCAGCTACCACCTTTATGTTTTGCTCCCATTAACAACAAAATTTTATTTTTAAAAAATTGCTGTGCTATCACTTTCTTCACTCCTCACTCCTATTCACTACTCAAAAAAATGCAAAGAAGTTTTCTTCCTTACCATTACCACACACTTCCTCCTCCCATTGTCACCAATGACCAACAAATTGCCAAGCCAGATTACCAATTTCTGTTGTCTTGCCTGGTCTCTGAGCAATTTTGAAAGTATTGTCTTATCACATCTTCTTAAAATACTTCATTTTGTTGGTCTTTATGATACCACATTTACCCAGTTTTTTACCAAACACAATTATTCTAATTAATTTCCTTTGCTGGATCCCCCTCCTCTTCTAGATCTCTAAGTGGTGGTTTGTTCGAAGGCTCAGCGATGGGCCTCCCTTCTCCCTAGGTGACCTTGTCTGGTATAAGGGTTATAATTGCCTATATCTCCAACTTTTGCTTCTTCCTATAACTCTGGAAAGTGCCCACTTGATATTTCTGCTTAGTTTTAAAAAAGATGTCTAAACTTTAAGTTTGGTAAATCAGAACTCTTGATTTTTACACTCCTCCAACTAGTTCTCCATCGGTCTATGCAATTGACCCCATATTTTACCCGGTTTGCTAATCCAGTATATAAATTTATACATGATTACTTTTAATTCCTTAACCCTGTATCCAATCTATCAGCAAATCCTGTAGAATCTATCACATCTGCCTAGTTGCCTCCACTTTCCATTTCTACTCTATTTCAAGCCACATCGATTATGGACCATGTACATTGGACTCTTAGCTGTTTTCTTGCTTCCTCTCTTGTCCTTTTACAATCTTCCCCTGAGCTACAGTGATCATTTTATAAAAGAAATTAGATCACATCAAATTTTTGCCTAAAATTCTCCTATTTATAATAATCACACTTTGAATAAAATTCAAACTCCTGGTTTACTTCTCCCACTTTATTTTGTATTTGGCTCCCTTTGCTCTCAGAACCCCGATCTAATGGCTTTTTTCATATTCTTCATTAAAAATATTTTCTTGAAGTAAGTTGACTGTGATTCTGGGAAAGTTCTTCTGATCTCCTAGCTCCTTCTCAGATTAAATATCACTCATTTCAGAAAGACCTTGCCTGAGAACTCAATCTAAATTTGTCATTCTCTAGCATATCATCTTATTAAATTTCTTGGACAACATTTCTCATTTTCTCACATGTTTTTTTTTCTCCTTTTTAATTCCTCTATTTGTTTGGCCTTCTCCACAGAAAGATAATTTAATTGGGAGAGGAATGTTAGCTTTATCTTTATGACTCTAGTTCTTAGAATAGTGTGTGCAATATTGTAAGGACTCAATAATATTTGTTAGATGAAAAACTAACATTATTTGTTGATTACTTTAAACCATATGAAATGGAATGTGGAATACATTCCATTCTTAAATATTCTTTCTATATCACCACTTAATGAACAATCACTCCATTATCAAAGCCCAAGGTAAATATAATCACACTTAGAAGGTCATTACTGATTCTTTTTCAACTCTTACAGCAGTCCTGAAAGTCATGTGTTTCTCTCTACTCATAAAGTATTTTTCTAGAGTGTTTCATTTGGTGATCATCATCCATGAGAGTTTTACAATAAGTATATGCATATATGTAATATCTCCCCCAATAGGGTTTCATCTTTGAAGATGAAAAAACAGACCATTTCTTTCTTTCCATTTTCAGATTTGCTAATATTAAGGTTTAGCACACAGCAAATATTTCAATGATTTGTTGAAGTTTACTTTTATTCACTCATCTATGCATTTACTCCTTCACTCAAGTTCTATTTTTGACCATGTGTCAGCAACTTCATTAAATGTTTTAGGGGATAAAAGAAAAATAACATATCTTCCAGTTTCTGTTAGTGAAACCTCTGTTGTTCCTATTCCCATGACAATATAAATCTTAACATTCAAGGAAGGTCCATCTCTCTCAACATATGTACTTACGCCATTAATAAATGTTTTTTATATTTCCAAATATTATGTACTAGATATCTCTTTTCATTAGCAAAACATCCCTTTCTTATGAAAACAGTCTATACTAGCATATGTCAATCAACTTTTCCTACCTAACTTGCATATAATTTAGCCAACTAAATAATATTTAGAAATTAGATGGATGCTAGAGGAGAAAGATGTGATATTTTTTCCTTCTAGGAGCAGTAGTGATGAGGGTTAAAAAACTCTAAAGCTACTAGAGTCATCTCCATTTATATGTGAATACAGCTTGCTTAAATATAAATGAAATGTCAAGAAAGCAGAAAAAAGTGATGGGCAGTAAATATGGAGAGATAATTTGTTAAAAAGTGAAAAAACTAGTTGTTAACTAGGGAAAAATAATGTTCATCTCATAAAGATTCAGTATTCAGTACTTTTTAGAGTACCATACTATATAATGATTCAGAATTTAACCCTCCTTTTGTATTGTTTGTTTAAACTACATGATCTTTGATTCTAGACTTCTCCATCACTTTTCAATAGTCTTCCAAAGGTTATTCAACTATTCAAATTTTAACTTACATCAAATCTAAATTCACCTGCTTAGTTTGAAATTCTCCCTATGAATTTAGTGAATGACACTGTGGTAGATTGAATTAAGTATCCACAAAACCATATATTCTTAATCTGCATTCCTGTGATTGTGAACTCACTGTAAATAGGATCTCTTGAAGATGTTACTTTAAGGTGTGGCTCAGCTAAATGAAGCTGATTACTTTATAAGCAGAAAAAATTCAGACATAGTCAGAGAGAAAGCAATGAGGAGAAGCTGGAAGACAGAAGTCAGCGCAACTGGAAAAGAAAGGAAAGTATATAGCCATGTGATGGGAAAGCCAAAAATACCCAAGGATTGCCAGCCAGCCAAAATGCTATTGACCCTGAGGGGAAGAAAACCTTCCAGTTCCAAAACTGTGAGCCAACAAATTCCTGTTGTTTAAGCCAAAACCAGTTTTTGGCACTTGTCATAGCAGCCTGAAAACTAAGGCAGACAGCTAAAAA
>JAQZBX010008335.1:8322-48402 GCA_029593785.1 Cabassous unicinctus
AAAAAAAAAAAAAAAAAAAAAAAAAACCACCATGATACTGGCATAAAGAGACAAACATAGACCAACAGAACTGAATTGATAGTTCAGAAACAGACCCTCACATCTATGGTCAAGTGATTTTTTAATTTTGTTTCTTTTCATTTTATGGTCAAGTGATTTTTGACAAGCCTGTCAAACCCACCCAGCTCAAGCAGAACAGTCCATTCAACAAATGGTACTAGGAGAATTTGATATTCATAGCCAAAGATGGAAAGAAGACCCCTATCTCACACCTTATACAAAAATTAACTCAAAATGGAACAAAAACCTAAATATAAAAGCTTCTAGAATAAAATGTAGAAAAATATCTTCAAGACCTGATGGTAGGTGGTGAATTCTTAAAGGAGATAAGAGGAGGACTGAGATGTACTAATGATGTTTAATGTATGTAGAAGTTTTAATTAACTTGACTGTAAAAGTGTGGAAATGTATAGAGTTGATGGTAACACATTATAGTGAACAGCAGCTGGTTTACAAATGGGATTGTGGTTGAAAAGGGTAGTCTGGGGAGGTAAATATCAATTGAAAGAAAGCTAGAGAATAATCTAGGGACTGAATAACATAGTGAACCCAGAGGTGGATGAGAATTGTGGTTGATGGTACAGATGCAAGAGTGTCCACTGTGAGCTAGAGCAGATATACATCACTATTGCAGGGTGGTGAGAATGTGGAGAAGCATGGGAAAAATACAACTGGAGTGATCTATGGACTGTGGTTAACAGTAATAATGTAATATTCATGCATCTATGCCAAAGATGTACTGTGTTATAGGAGTATGGAAATAATGTGCCAAATGTATGTTATAGACCTGGTAATAATCTGATGACATTATCTCATAATCTGTAACAAAAGTTCCACCATGATGTGGAACTTTTGTGTTGATAGAGGGGTGTTGTATGGGAATTCTGCACATATGCATGATTGTTTTGTGAGTTTACAACTTCTGTCATAAAAATATATTTTAAAAATAATAATAGGATAGGTTGGGGGGAAAATACACCAAATGTAAGATAAGGACTATAGTTGGTAGTAAGATTTTGATTATATTCTTTCATAATTTGTAACAAATGTCTCACAACAATGCAAGGTTTGGTGGTGGGTTGATGTATGGGACCCCTGTATGATGTTATGCATATTTGCTTTGTAAGTTCACAACTTTTACTATACACTTATTGTTTATGTATGTTTATGTATGAGTGATATACTTCAATAAATGAAAAAAAAACACAAATATTAGATTTGCTAAATGTTTACTATGGTGTCAAGCACCACACTGAGTTCTTCACAGTCTTATCTCAATCAAACCTAACAGGAATTCTATGAAGTAGTAGTTTACTCTTTTTTTTCCTGTGGTTTGTTTTTTTTTTTAAATCATCTTAAGCCTTACAGTCACATAATTTACAAACTTGTGCTGATGGTCTATCTCCTCCACTTAAATCTTTATAGGTTGGCAAAACACCATGACCAACCACACATAATTCAATGGCTCTACAATTTTACATGGTTTTGAAGAGCAGCTTAAAGACAACCCTGAATTACAATTTAGTCTGACTTACATAGTAAAGAATTTAAAAAGCAAAATATAACTTGTTACTATATCTTGTCACACTGACTTTTAAAAACATCCGACCTTATAGATCATCTATAAAATTTGAGAAGTGTTAAGCATTCTTTATTTGGTATTAGACATAAGCCACACCAAATGCCTTTTGTTCATTGAAAAGCAACATTTCAGATACAGGAAATTTTAATTAGATTGACACAGTTAAGACCAAAAAGATAAAGTGGACATAGCTACCTTATTTTTAGCACCTGCCTTAAACAGGCTGATGAACACCAATTGAAACACAGGTTGAGTCTTGCTCTGTTCTATGAGACAGTGAAGGGATTTCCCTAGTATTTAAATATATTCATAAAACCAGTTATATACATCTAAATATAAAACTAATCTCTTAAAGGTTGTGAGTTGGCATTCACCATCTTTGTGAAAAGTTGAACATTACTAATTCAACCTAGCTTCAAGTCCAATCAGATCTTTTGAAGGGGGAAAGAGTGATAGAACTTGCTGAACCAAAATTACTATCAAAATTCAAAATGCTTGATCATATTCACTTAACTATATGCCAATCTTATTTAACTAAGGACTGACCAACAAAAATATCCCATCAGCCATTCATGATCTGACTTCTGGTGTATAAGATCAATTTAAATATGGTACATGTAAGAAAGTCACAAGACATTTCTGTTTTGTAATAAATAATGCAGTGGCAAACTATTACTCATCAGTAGCTTTTTTGAGCTAAGCTAAAAATTCTGGCCTTTCTGCTTTCTACTTCATGCCAGCAAAGATCATTTTTGTTCCAGGGATGTACGTCTTGGGATTCTCCAAATACTCCATCAGTGTCTCCTCTCTCCAAGTGATCCCTTTGCTCCTGATGGTACCTATGTAAGAGAATCCAGAGATCTGACCTGTCGTCTGCCCAAACAGACCATGCAGACTGGGCCTAGTCTTGTGCTTGCCTCCCTTTCCCACTATGTGGCACTGGGCACACTTCTGAACAAAAATCTTCTTGCCCTTTTCAACATTACCCATTTTTAATTTGTTTTCTCGTCTTGCACAACACAAAAGTCCCCACTCAGAAGCCGGATGTCCTGCTCTCTCAGTAGTTTACTCTTATTATCCACAAATATTATCCTAAATTATATGCACAAATATAAGAAAATATCTTTTGATAAATGTATTTATGTATACATACAAAAAATATTTCTTACCATAAGTCACTGTGAGAAAAGTCTGAAGCCCCTGGCCAACAGCCAGCAAGAAGGTGAGGCCCTCAGTCTAAGAACATACAAGGAACTGAATGCTACTAATAGTCATGTGAACAGATTCTTCCCCAGTTGAACCTCAGATGAGATCCCAGCCCTGGCTGATCCCTACCTTGCAGTCTTGTGAAAGACCCTGAAGCAGACTGAACACACAGATAAACTGAACCTGGATTTCTGATTCACGGATTTCAAAAGGAGTAGAGGGAGTGTTCACTCAAACTCCTATAAACTATAAACTGGGGAATTACTAAGGCAATTCATAGAAGCACAAGTCCAGGTAAAGAAACAAACTCCATTACTCCATACAGGCTCAGATAAGAAAGAGAGGACACTGCACTTTGCATATGCCTCAGACTGATCTTGATCTGAAGTAGACCACCAGCCAAAGCAGAGACAATTTGCAAAGACAGTGAAAGGTGCCTTTTGCTTAACTTTATTTATTTGATTAGCTTCTGGCATTAAATATGTGTGTGTGTGTGTGTGTGTGTGTGTGTGTGTGTGTATCTGTCATATTACTAGCTGGATACAAACTTAAGGAGTGGACAGCTCAGGACTAATCCTCAGACTTAATATTTTAGAATATTAAAATATACAGTGTGCAACAAGATTACAAGACAAAGAAATAGGAAATGGCAGGGCCATTCAAAGGAACAAGATAAAAATCCAGAAACCATCAACAAAGACGACCAGACTTTGGACTTATTAGACAAAGTCTTAAAAAATGATCCTCAATATGCTCAAGGAGATAAAGGAAAACATGGAGAAAGAACTAAAGAAAATGAGGAAAACAATTAATTAAAAAATATGGGAATCACTTTGAGATTCTCAATAGGAACCAAACAGAAATACTGGAGTTGAAAAACACAATAACTGAAATGAGAAATTCCACAGAGGGTTTCAGTAGAAGACTGGAAGCGGCAGAAGAAATTATCAGTGATCTCAAAGATAAGACAATCAAAATGTTTCAGACTGAGAAGCAGAAAGAAAAAAACAATAAAAAAGAGTGAGCAGACCCTAGGAGAACTATGGTACACCATCAAGCATACCAACGTGCATTATAGGAATACCAGAGGAGAAGAAAGCAAGAAAGGGCAGAAGGAATATTCTGAGAAATAATGGCATAAAACTTCCCAAATTTAATCGAGGACATGAATATGCACATCCAAGAATTCCAATGAACTTCAAACAGGATAACACAAAGAGAACCAGGTCCAGACACATACTAATCAAACCATCCAAAGCCAAGAACAAGGAGGGAGTTCTGAAAGCTGCAAGAGAAAAGCAACCAAGTGTATACAAGGGAATTCCAATACGATTAAGTACTTTTGAGATATGAATATGATTAAGCATTTTTTCTCTTCATTTTTTTCATTAATAAGGAGACCTTGACCATGTCATTTAACAAATCTGTGTTCATCTGTGTATCTTTCTGAACACTAGAGAAATAACTGAGTTAGTAGTTGGAATTAGATGAGCCAAAAGTGTCTAAACAGAACTTTGTAGGAGTAATGCTTCCACAACTTGTTGAGCTGCCTTTTCCTGTCATTTTATATTTTTTGAATTTGAAATAAAGTTATGTTAAAAATAAAAAAAAAGATTAAGTACTGATTTCTCATCAGAAACCACAGAAGCAAGAAATGAATATTTAAAGTGCTGAAAGAAAACAATTGCCATCCAAAAATTTTATATCCAGCAAGACTTTCTTTCAAAAATGAGAGAGAGATGAAGACATCGCCAAATAATTGAAGGTGAGGGACTTCGTTACCACTAGACTTGCCCTATAAGTAAGGCTAAAGGAAGTTCCTTAGAATGAAAGAATAGGACACCAGACAGTGGATCAAAATGGCATGAAAGAATAAAGAGCTATGGTAAAAGGAACCATACGGACAATTATAAAGGCCAATATTCTTGTACTTTTTGGTATATAACGCCACTTCTTACAGGTGCTAAAATGCAAATGCATAATAATGATAAATCTATGGTTTTGAACATGCAATGTACAAAGATCTGATTTACAGCATACAAAAAAAAAGATGGGTAGTAGAGGGGTATAGGAAAAGTGAATGTGTGTGCTATTAAAGTTAAGTTGGTATCAGATCAAATGTGATTGTTATATATTTAGGGTGTTAAATTTTAACCTCATGGTAACCACAAAGAAAATATGTAAAAAATATATATTCAGAAAGAAATGAGAAGGGACTCAAAAGGGTACACAACTAAAAATGAGATGAATATGAAAGTATTAATGGAAGAATTGAGAGTAAGAAAATGTATGAGCTTTACAAAGACATTACTTCTGACACCATAGGAATAAGGATAATAAGCATACTATGAACAATTGTATCCCAACCAATTAGATAACCTGGATGAAATGGCAAATTCCTAGACACACACAAACTACCTACACTGACCCAAGAAGAAATAGAAGATCTCAACAAGTCAATAACTAGTAAAAACAATGAATAGTAATCAAAATCTCACAACAAAGGAAAGCCCAGGACCAGATGGCTTCAGAGGGGAATTTTACCAAGACGACATAACTACAATTCTGTTCAAACTCTTCCAAAAAATTGGAGGAGGGAACACTCCCTAACTTAGTCCATGAGGCCGACATCACTCTCATACCAAAGCCAGATAAGCACACTAAAAGGAAAGAAAATTACAGACCAATATCCCTTATAAATATAGATGCAAACCCCTCAAAAAAATGTTAGCAAAACAATTCCAACAGCAAATAAAAAGAATAATATGAAATGATCAAGTGGGATTTACCCCTAGTATGCAAGGGTATTTCAATATAAGAAAATCAATTAATGTAATGCAGCACCTTTTCAGAATGAGGGAATACAACACATAACAATCTCAATTGAAGGCATTTGACAATATCCAGCACTCCTTCTTGATAAAAACACTTAGAAAACTAGGAATAGAGGGAAACTTAATCACCATGATAAAAGGCATATATGAAAAACCCATAAATAACATTATACTCATGGTGAAAGACTGAAAGATTTCCCTCTAAGTTCAGAAAGAAAACAAGGATGCCCACTATCAGCATTGTTATTCAACCTTTACTGGAAGTTATAGCCAGAGCAATTAGGCAAGAGAAAGAAATAAAAGTCACTCATATTGGAAAGGAAGAAGTAACACTTTCCCTATTTGCAGATGGCATGACCTTATATCCAGAAAATTCTGAAAAAAAATCCACAACAAAGCTTTGAGAACTAATAAACTAATTCAGCAAAGCAGCAAGGTACAAGACCATCACATAAAAATCAGCAGTGCTTTGATAACTACTAATGAACAATTTGAAGAAAAAAGCAAGAAAAAAATTTCCATTTAAAATCAACTAAAAGAATCAAATGTCTAGGAATAAATCTAACCAAAAATAAGGGACTTACACACAGAAACCTACAAAACATTTTTAAAGAAATCACAGAAGATCTAAATAAATGGAAGGACATTCTGTGTTCATGAATTCAAAGATTAAGTATTGTTAATATGTAGATTCTATACAAAAAGATTTACAGATTCAATGCAATCCCAATCAAAGTTCCAACAACCTTCTTTGAAGAAATGGAAAAGCCAAAATCAAATATATATGAATGGGTAAGGAGGCCCAAACAGCCAAAGCTATCCTGAAAAAGAATGAAAGTAGGAGGACTCACACTTCCTGATCTTAAAACTTATTACAAAGCCACAGTAATCAAAACAGCATGGTACTGGCACAAGGACAGTCATATAGACCAACAGCATCGAATTGAGAGTTCAGATATCCACCCTCAAATTTATGGCCAACTGATTTTTACAAGGGTACCAAGTCCACTCAATTGGAAAAGAATAGTCTCTTCAACAAATGGTGTAGGGAAAACTGGATGTCCCTATGCAAAAGAATGAAGGAAGACCCTTAACTCACACCACATACAAAAATCAACTCAAAATGGATCAAAGACTAAATACAAGGTCTAGAATTACAAAATTCCTAAAAGAAAACATGGGAAAGCATTTTTAGGACCTTGTGTTAGGCAATGGTTTCTTAGACTTTAGACCCAAAGCACAAGCAACAAAGGGAAAAAATGCATAAATGTGAACTCATCAAAATTAAAAACTTTTGTGCATCAAAGGACTTTATCATCAAAGTAAAAAGACATCCTACACAATGGGAGAAAATATTGGGAAACCACATATCTGATAATGGTTTAATATCTAGCATATATAAAGAAATCCTAAAACTCTACAACAAAAAGAGAAACAACTCAATTTTAAAATGGGCAAAAGACTTGATATTTCTTCACAAGAGATATTCAAATGGTCACAAATCACATAAAAAAGATGCTCAACATCATTAACCATTAGGGAAATGCAAATCCAAACCACAATGAGATACCGTTTCATACCCAATTGAATGGATATGATTTAAAAATCAGAAAATTAATAGTGTTAATTAATAGTGATAGGATGTGGAGAAATAACAACACTCATTCATTGTTGGTGGCAATGTAAAATGGTTCTGCCACTATAGAAGATGGTTTGGGTGTTTCCTCAGAAAGTGTAGACTTCCCATATGACCCAGCAATCTCACTTCTAGGTATATACCCAAAAGAATTGAAAGCAGGCATCACACAGATATGTGCACACCCATTTTCATAGGAGCATTATTCACTACTGCCATAAGATGGAAGCAACCCAACTACCCATCAACTGATGAATGGATAAATAAAATGTGGTATATACATATAATGGCATATTATTCAGCTGTAAAAAGGAATGAAGCTCTGACACATGCAACAACATGAATGACCTGGAAGACATCACGTTGAGTGAAATAAGCCAGGCAGAAAAGGACAAATATTTTTCATCTTACTGATATGAAAAAATTAGAATAATCACATTCATAGAGTCAGAATATAGAATATAGGTTACCAGGGGCCAAGGCTGGAGTAGGGAAAGGGGAGTTAATGCTCTATTCTACAGAGTTTCTCTACGGGTTGATGGAAAAGTTTTGGTAATGGATGGTGACGATGGTAGTAAAACACTGTGTGCATAATTAACAACACTGAGTTACATATTTGAATGTGGTTAAAAGGGGTAATTTTAGGTTAGATATATGTTACTACAATAAAATTTTTAAAAACACATGACTGTACAACACAAACAGAAAACCCTAATGTAAACCATGGAATTTATTTAGGAATAAAGTTATAAAATTGTTCTTTCATCAATTTTATCAAATGTACCACATTAATGCAAGGTGTTAATAATAGGGTGGTATATGTGCATTCTGTATTTTATGCATGATTTTTCTATAAACCTTGAAAAAAAATCAATTTAGTGAGTTTCATCCACATTTAAAAAATAGAATAGACTATCAGAGTGCATCACAGGGAATACAACTTAGGTATTGTTTCATAAAATCTTTGTCTCAATTTTGCGTATATATAGGTATTTGTGTTCTGGGACATGAAGTGAAATCTGTGTCTTACTGTTGTCTTAGTAAAAAATTCTTGACACTGCTAATATGTGGCAATTGCTATTTAAAAAATATTGCAACCTGTATGACCACAAGTAACTGCCCTCATTTTTCAAAAATGCTTTAAAGTAATATGATAATTTTGAAAGAATTCCTTATGTCTTACTTCAACTTCTTCTTACCCTGTGGCCTGGAGAAAATGAGTTTGTTAAGTATGACTCAGCAGCGTGGAGCTACAGAAAGGGCCCTTTTGAAGTATGGAACAAAGAAATACCAAAGCAGGATGCTCTGCTCAATCTTAGACTCTTGGACTCAAAAAGATAGAGATAAATCTAGAAAAGATCAAGAAAGCAACAAATGTTTTAAACACTAAGAAGGGGGAAAAAAAACATTTACAAGGAACTACTTATAGGGACTGAAATTGATATACTAATAAGAAAATACCAGCCAATTCTACATTTGACCAAGATACCATGGTCAAGCAGCATGAATTCTCTCAGATTTGTTATCAGAAAGGAATAGTTCTTGTGAATATGAAAAGACTTTCCTTTCTGCAAATAGTTTAGCTTATTTTCACCTACAGCAAGTTTCTTTTTTATTTATTTATTTATTTATTTATTTATCTCCCCACCTTGCCGCTTGTGCTCTCTGTGTCCACTTGCTGTGCGTTTATCTGTGTCTGTCGCCCTTTGTTGCATCACCTTACTGCACTAGTTCTGCACATCACATGGGCCATCAGCTCTCCGCGCTGCACAGGCCATCAACTCTCTGTGTCATGTGGGCCAGCTTCCCTTCACCAGGAGGCCCCAGGAATTGAACCTGGACCCTCCCACATGGTAGACGGGAGCCCAATTACTTGAGCCACATCCATTTCCCTACAACAAGTTTCTATGGTGATGGCCACTATAGACATTTAGAGACAAAGACCAGCAGATAAATATGAACTAAGAGTGTGGTCCAAGAGAGGACAGAGTGACAGTTGGAAACACTTAAAAATCAAAGATAAATTATAACTTTTTGTCTTGGTATAAAAAAAGTATTTGTAATAGTGAGAGGAATAGTGAGGGGAAAGCTTGAATTGACTCCTAAAGAGAGTTTTGTTGGGATGTTTTCAACAGTAGGAATTGCCAGATTTTAAAAAAAGAGACTCCAAAAAAGAAATATCAGCAAATTATACTGAAATAGTTCACAAGTTAAACCATGTGATGCTGTAACAGTGCACTGAACCAAGGGGTTGGGTAATGACTTTCTAATATTTACCATTTAAAAATAACCCATGCTATCTCACATCAGCTTGTTGTCAAGAAGCAAATCAGAACTGAAAGTAGTGCTTAGCTTTTGTTTTCAACGTTACAGTTGAATCCTGGCACTGAATGATAAGCCTGCCTCTGGGTAGTACTTTAAGTCAGTTTTCTGGGCAGCTCTTCCACCAGCTGAATCATAGAATGGAATATGCATAAATTCTCGAAAAGCATTCTCTTTACTATTCCTGCCCAGTCATCTAACTTTGGGCTACAATTCCACCAGAGAAAGGGTGTGTATAAAGAAGGGGTGGGGGACAAAGAAATCACAGAACCAGCCAGTGCCCTGAGATAGGATCTCCCTTGTACATGGCAAGATGAGGTCAAACTCCATTGATGAGCTACTAAGAGAGCATAAGAAGAAGACCCATGCCCCCAAATTACTGCCAAATTTGTTTCCTGCTTTAAAAACAACTACAAAACAAGGTATTGAGCTGAAAGACTATGTCCCACAGCGCTCATACAGCAAGATAAGGAAAAACAATGGAAATTCCAAAGATTTGTCCTTTCCATAATTAAAACATTCTTTTCTACCTTTTTCAGCATTCCTCCTCCAATTAAGTTTTGTACACAAGAAGCAAGGTCTCCCTAGAGTCCTCCACCTGCCCTCCAATCACTCTTACACTAAAGATGTTTCTTGTTTTCTTATTTCAACTAATGTGACCCTGACAGTACAGCAATGGTGTGAAAACGTTTTCTAAAAAACTAGGGAAGGCACAAGGAGGAAAACTACTACCAGTCATTATTCCCTCCAAATGTCCTGTCTTTTGCTAGCAGCATGATAGAAGAGGTGGAGGCACTTATATTGTAAGTATTTTCTTTGATCTAAATGATATATCACTTTCCTTATTAGATTTAACTTGATTAAGCATGAAGACATCTGGAAGTGACTATTGTTTTTATTAGATAGATACTAAATAGTTTGATAATACTTTTAATAATGACAAGCAGTAGTATTCACTGATTCATTAACAGAAATGATATTACAGCATTCTACATACATTAAATAGGAGTCATGAATATCATTTAAATATTTCACATGGAGGAAAAGCATCTAAATATGGAATGATGATCTGCTAATAGGTTAAGTTTAACTATAAAAATAAACACTTCATAAACAAACATTAATTGTGCATCTATTAGATGCCAGGCACTGGGGGTTTAAATATAAAGAAAAGCCTCAATATTCCATTGCCTAGCTCAGAGATACATAAACACATCATTTCCATACGGTAAGAAAAATATTTATATAAGTATATACAAAGCACCGTGAAAATAAAGATGAAGAATTTACTGGAAGATTCCTGGAAATGGTTTGTTTTAGAGGATGAGATTTTTACTTGGTACTTATTCCTGGGGAAACAATATTTCTGACAGAGGCAAATAGTGTGCAAAGAAACAAATACAGGCTGGACAACATGCTAATACAACAGCGATTTGAGAGATACTACTTAGAACATCAACAGAATTTAAGCAGAAACTAAGTCATGTATGTTTTAAAAAGTTAAGCAGCCATTCAGAGCACTGTATTCAACAGAGCGGGTACTCTGGTGATTTGGGATTCCTACTGTATATCTCCTCCTCGCATGTGGGAAGCCAGCACTCAACCATTTCAGCTATATCCACTCCCTCCAAGTTCTTTTTGGAATATGTTCTCTCCCACACTGTACGGGAACTTGGAAAGGTAGTATATCCAGGTTATTATCTCTTTGTAAGAGAACCAAGGAGGCAAATTCTCCAAGACACCCCAGCTAAGGAAGAGGGGTGACTACATGACCTAAGCTTGCTAATTAGATGGCTCTGATCTTTACCAAGAACAGAAGCTCTCAGATATTATCCATCTCCAAAGCATCAGGACCACACTGTCCCTGAAGCTCTTATGTACTAGGCCCCTTTAAGAGTTTATCCCCCCGGTTGAGATGTCAGGCAGCCAGGAAGCCACAGCCACATATCAGAGTCAGCAGACCAGACCCTCCTTCAGAGAAAGCATGTGCCTTCCCTGAAGCTACAGGAGTCTGCCCAGCTCATGGACAGCGAAAGCTGGAAAGTGCAGAGAAAGTAAAACACCCATGGAAAACCTCACTAACGGAGATCGGGAGCCCCAGCCGCACATCCTTCAGTAAGCCAACTCTGGGAGGCATTCTGTTTTCTTCTCCAAAGCCCCAGCAGGATCAAGCCACAAATACCCTCAGCGGCAGCCATGATATGTACTTGCTATGCCCTTCTCCATCCACTCTACCCACTCTCTCCTTCCTCCTTCCTGGGAGCACCTCCCAAGCAATCTTGCCTCAGACTCTGCTGAGGGAAACCCAAACTATGACATAGTTTATCTAATAATCACAACAATCTAGTGAGGTCGCTGCTATTTGCCATACTTTAGAGATGAAGAAGGGCTCAGAAAGGTAAAGTTTAATTTGTCCATTTGATAGTGGAAGAGATGGGACTTGAACTCTAATCTTTCTAATTCTAAAACCCATGTTTTAATCATTTTGCTAAGCTACCCAGACACTATCAGACGGATAACTACATGAGATGAGCTAATAATTAGTATATGAATGATATTTGATATATTCTGTTTCTACTTGTACACATTTCTATGGGTGATGCCACAAAAGAAAATTATATTCACTTGACTAATGCTCTCAAAACTGAGAGGACAAAAGCCATGACTACACAATTTTAAGATGGTAGCTTAATCAAATGCTCAGCTTTTTTCCTCTTTCAATTAAAATCTGGGTTTAAATTGCCAATAAAACCTTTATTCTACAAAACCAAGTCTTTTTTCTTGTTATTATGTGCTATGGTGGATAATTGGTTTTGTCTGTCTAGAACCATTTACCTTCCTTGGGTGAATGCACACAAATCTTCCTTGGAAAACCCATTTCCCAATTTCCATCTTTGCAGTTTGGTGGAGTAGCTCCAGCCTTGGTTCCAGGGATTGGCGTGTGTACCAAGGTGGGCTGGTGAGAGCTAATTAGACCCAGTTCCAGATGTTTCTTTTCCTTTTGGAAGTGTTAGTAAAGACTGCAACAGGCAAGGGCCACTATGAGAGCAGACTTGCCTGCAAACAAAATCAATTCAGAGGAGAAAAAGTGACAGAGATGGAGACAAACTTGCTGAATTCTCAAATGCGATAGGGAACTTCCTACTTTTTTTCTGAAGTCAGTTTGGATTCAGTTTTGCCATTTATAATTAAGGGTCCTGATAAACATACGTGACTTGGTTTCCCTTACTTTATTCTCTATGTCCTGTATTCTAAAATATCAGGCTTGGAAGTCATTTTAAAGGTCACCTAGTAAAGTCAACTAGGCAAAGTTTGGATGCTCATCTCTTACTCCAGCATCTTTTCTCCAGTCATAAGGCATTTACACTTTTAAAGACAGATTATTTTTAAGGTGCTTGGGGTTTTAAAAATTCCTAGTGAAAACTATATTCTGGTGATGAAAAGGATAGACAGTAAATAATATACATGTTAAGGATGTAGTATGTCAGATGGTAATAAGTGCTATGGTAAAAAGAAAAAGCAGACCAACATAAGAGGGATCGAAAATGAGAGACACAGGTTGCCTTATTAAACAGGTTGGTCAGGAGGAGCCTCGATGAGAAGGTAAGATTTGAGAGAAGATTTAAAAGAGATGAGGGAGCCAATAGGCAGAGAGAGCAACTAGACCAAAGGCTCTAAGTTGAGTATGTACCTGGCATGTTCTAGGAATTGCAAGGAAACCAATATGACTGGAGCTGAACGAAAAAGGGAAAGAGTAGTAGGAGACAAAGGAGGGGACATATCATGCAGACTTACAGATCATGTATTAGTTATCTACTACTGTGTAACAAATTACCTCACATTTTAGCAGCTTTAAAAACAATAAACATTTATTATCATCTCACTCAGTTTCTGTGGTTTAAGAATTTGAGGGTAGCTTGCTGGGTGGCTCTGGCTTGGGATCACTTGTGAGTTCATAGGTATGATGTTGGCTGGGGCTGCAGTCATCTGAAGGCTTGACTGGGGTTTGAAAATCTGCTTCCTAGATGGCTCGCTCACATGACTGTTGGTAGAAGGCCTCGGTTCTTTGCCATGTGGACCTATCCATAGGGTTGCTTGAATGGCCTCACAATGTGCAGTTTGCTTCCTTCAGAGCAACTGATCCATGTCTTTTATGATGTAGCCCCAGAAATCGCAGACCATCATTGCCAAAATATCCTATTAATAAGATGATAAGCCATGAAAATATCAATTTAATTACATCAAAAGCATGGGAATAAAAAAATATCCTTGGACTTGCTTTAGTGTCTTAATTTGGCAAATATATCAAAAGACTGACAATCTTGTATGCTGACATGGAAATGAGCTAATCCCATTTCTAACACAAGATATAAAAATTTACAGTATATGTTAGGCCATATCAGTTAAAATTCATAATTGTTTGTACTCTGTGACTGGACTTTAGACAGAAAAGACAAATTCACATGGAGGCACATAATTTAAATGTGGAAAAAAGTTGGAAATTATGAGATCTAATACACAAAGATAAATGCTTTACTGAGATATAGTACTTCGGCCCTGAAGTATACAGACAAAGAGGCCCCACAGCACTGTGAGATGGAGAATTAAAGTTGGTAAGCAAACAGGTAAGGTCTATTCAGTGTGGCAAGGAAGTATAAGACACAGATTCCAGGAGGCAGAGATCATTTAGGGTCATTTGGGAGGCTGGCTACCACAGATTATAATTAGGAGTCTGAGTTTATTACTCAGAGAAAAATGGGGAGTTATTGCAAGCTTTTAAATAAAGAAGCAATGTAATTTGACTTCTATTTAGAAAGGATTGCTCTAATTTCTTAGATATGACACCAAAAGCATGAGCAACAAAAGAAAAATAAAATAAAATAAAATAAAATGGACTTAGTCAAAATTGAAAACTTTTGTACATCCAAAGACACTATCAAGCAAGTGAAAATACAGCTAATAGAATGGGAGGAAATAATTGCTAACCATATGTCTGATAAGGGTTTAATATCCAGAATATATAAAGAACCACTAAACTCAACAACAAAAAGCCAAATAACCCAATTTAAAAATGGGTAAAGGATATGAATAGACATTTCCCCAAAGAAGATGAACAAACAGACAATAAGCACATGAAAAGATGCTCAATATCATTGGTCATCAGGTACTGCAAATCAAAACCACAGTGAGACACCATTTTATACCCACTAGAATGACTCTTATTTAATCAACAAACAAAATAACAAAGATGGTGAAGATACGGAGAAACTGGAACCCTTATACATTGTTGATGGCATTGTAAAATAGTGAAGCTACTGTGAAAATCAGTATGGTGGCTCCTCAAAGAGTTGAACATAGAATTATAACATGACCTGGCCATCCTATTTGTTGGTGTACAACAAAAGAATTGAAGGCAGGAACTCTAACAGATATTTGTGCACCAATGTTCATAGCCAATTTATTCACAATAGTCAAAAGGTGGAAGCAACTCAAGTGTCCATCAGCAAATGAATGGATAAATAAAATGTGGTACATGCAAAGAATGGAACATTATTCAGTCATAAAAAGGAATGAACATCTGATGCATGCTACAACATGTATGAACTTTGAAGGCATCATGATGAGTGAAATAAGCCAGACAAATTTTTTATAAACTCACTTATATGAAACACAGAGAATAAGGAAATTCATAGAGATGGTAGTAGATTACAGGCTACCAGGGGCCGGGGAGTAAGGGTAGATGAAAGGACAGTTATTGCTTAATGGGTGCAGAGCTCCTGTTTGACATGATGGTAGCACAATACTGTGAATATAATTTATTCCACTGAATTGTACACTTAAAAGTGGTTAAAATGGGAAACTGTGAGTCATTTATATGTTACAATATAAAGTTTTGCCAAAAAAGGATTACTCTGGCTTCTGTTTTGAGACTAGACTTTTAGGAGGCAGGAGGTATTTAGAAAGAAGGGTAATTGAGGTGAAAAAAAGGTTGGATTGTGGATATTTTTGAAAGTTGAGCAGAGAATTTCCTTTCAAATTCACGTGGGGTTTGAGAGACTTAGCGGAATCAGGGACAAAATTTTTGACCTGAGCAACCGGAAGGATGATTTGCCACCAGCTGAGAAGGAGAGGGCTATGAGTAATGCAGTTAGGTGGAGCAGGAGGGGGTGAGATCAGGAGTTCAGTTTAGGAAAGCTGAGTGTGATGTGTCTGGTAGATATTTGACTGTACAAGTCTAGAGTTTTGGAGAGGTATAATTTTTTCCATTACACGATAAATACATACAAATGATACTTAAAGCCATGAGACTGAAAAAGATCTCCAAGAGAGTGATTGTGGATAAGGAAGAAAAAAGTTCCAAAACTGAGCTCTGGGGCTCTCCTGCATTAAAAAAATGAAAGACGAAAGGAGGAACCAAAAGGAGATTAAGAAAGAGCTGGTCAGCAAGGTAGCAAGTAAATGAAGAGTGTGGTGTTCTGGAATACAGCTGAAGAAGCTATATTAAGAAGATGAGTGATATAAATGCTACTGATAGGCTAACGAAGATGAAAGTAGAGACTTAACTGAATATAGCAGTATGTGGGGTCATCTGTGAGCTTCATGAGAGCAGGTTTGGTGGAGTGCTTGGAGCAAAAGCCTGATTTAGGTGGGTTAAAGAATGAATGGGAAAGAACTGGAGATAGGACTATGAATAACTTTTTCAAGTAGCCCTGATGCAAATTGGAGCAATGAAATGGGGCAGCAAGCTGTTGGGAAAAGAGGGACCAAAAGAAAGTTCCTAGATTGGGAAAAATAAAATGTAGAGAGAAGACTATTGCTCGAGCAATGCAGGGAGCAGAGCTGCGTTCCAGGGCACCAGTGGAGACAGGAGCATGGAGAGCCCACCTATGGTGACAGGTCAGAGGGCAGGAGCAGGTAATGGCAGATGGGTTGAAGTGGTAGTGATAATTTGTGTATTGTTATCTCACAAATGCTCTATTTTTTTAGTGGGAAGAAGGTGTTGGGGGGGGTGTTGAAAAAAAAGAAAAAGATTTTTAAACTCTTATCCAGAGAGTGGGAGACTGAGAATAGTCTCGCTGTCCTGATTTTGTGATAATCAGGGTAGGCTAAACATTTGCTATATTAGAAACCATGCATGTGTCCCCAGACCTAGTTTTTTCCCTAGGTCTGGTTTTTAGAATGCTAGTGATAAACCAAGCCTGATTTATTATATGACCACCCTGTACGGGAAATGACTGTAACTCTAGGTATCTTTGGTCAACCATTAAGAGATATAGCAGGGGGGCAGATGTGGCTCAAATGGTTGGGCGTCCGTCTTCCATATGGTGGGACATGGGTTTGATCCCTGGGACCTCCTGGTAAAAATTTAAAAAAAGAAAAATATAGAAGGCACATGGGCCACCAGGCCCTGTGCGTGGGTGCACTGTCAGGCCCCGCAAGCAGGTGAGTCCCCCAGGTCCCACGCGTGGGTGCGCTGTCAGGCCCCGCCGAGCCACGCAACAAGATGATGACGTAGCAAGAGAGTGACACAAGGGAGAGCCAAGATGAGACACACCAAAAAATTAGGAACTAAGGTGGCACCGGTGGTAGGATGCCTCTCTCCCAAATCGGAGGTCCTGAGGATCGAATCCTGGTGAAGACAGGAGGAGAAATATGAGAAGAGAGGGCAGGAAACAGACACAGAGAATTGCCCAGCAAATGGATACAAAAACAGCAAAAACGAGGGGTGGGGGTAAAAACAGATAAAAGTAAATAAATAAATCTTTTTTAAAAAATAGAAATTAAGTCCTCCCATTCAAAAAAAAAAAAAAGAGCGGGAGAGTGAATTTTAAAACAGTACAGAGTATGACTGCTTTGACGAATTAAGAATCCACGTCTGATTTAAAGCCAGTATGGTTACATGTTTTGCTGAAGACAGCTTTAGCCTCAGGGCTGCTGACACAGAGTAGGCAGGGAGTTGAATTTAACCAGGGTTGTGGATCTACCAAGTGAGTAAGACAATGAGAGAGGAGCAAGGCAATGGAGCTGTTTGCAAGGGAGCGATTAACCATAAATGAAAGCTGAAAAAGAGGAGAGGACATGAAGGAGGAGAGGGCAATAAAAGGAGAGAGACGCAAAAGAGCAGAGGTCATATTAGGGTCAAAGAATTGTTGGGACACAAATACAAGAAAGAGTGGGCTGGAAACACAGGACATGGTGATCAGAGAGTGAGATGCATGAAATCAAAGTTATGAAGAGGTACAGGATAGGACCAGGAGATATATTGGCCAAGATAGGGTGGAAGACAAGATCACTGAAAGAGAAGCAGTCAAGAAACTGATAGGCCAAGGTGTTAAAAGGATCATCTATATATCTACTGTAATTTACCAAAATTAAGACAGAAGTGTTACTGGAGATGATATAGAGCTAATAACACCAAGAAATGAAGGGGGGGGGGAAACAGGAATCCACAGACAACAGTAACAAGAGGCAAGACTGATACAATCTGATGGCATGAGAGTCACAGTTGGTTGCTTTTTGGGAGGGGGTAGATAGCATCATCTGGAAGCAGCAATGAGGACCCAGGAGGACACTTCCCCATCTCCAGATCAGTGGTACTAGGGCTCTGGGAGGAGAAAACAGCCACCCCATGAGAGGGTGCCAGGATTATGACCTTAGGGAAGAGTTGAGCAAGAAGGGGAAGAAAACAGGTTGAAGATAATGGGGGTTTTGCTACCAGCAGCCTCTGAATTACAGAGAGCACAGGGGATGAGTTTCAGGTCCTGGGGAGGGGTAAAAGGAATAAGGCACTGGTTTTCAAAGTGTTGTCCCAGGACCTCACACATCAACATCACCTGGGAACCTGTTAGAAATGCCAATTACCTGTCCTCATCACAGGCCCTCTAGGGATTCTGATAGCAGAATTCCTGGAGAATTGAGAACCACTGGAACAGGGTATATGTCGATTCTCTTGGGGCTTAATGTATATGAGTAGAGGGTGACCTGGGAGTCTGGGAGGTTTTCTGGATAGAGGACATAATGAGATTACTCCTGGATTCAAGGCAGATAGTTGTGGCAAGTCTGTGAGTGTTTGGGAGATGGGGGCATAGGAGAGAATAAGTTTCTAGGACTCCCTCTTACACCCTGATAGTCATAAGGGTCATGGATACAAAATTTTCTCATCTCTTTTGCTTAAATAGTTTCTATTAATGCATATTTTCACCACATGAAAGCTTGCACTCACCAGTATCTTTCTCTCTCTCTCCATTTTGTCTATCTTGACCAAGATTTTTTGGTTACAAGTAACACAACGCCATGGCAGACAGCTTAACTGAATAAAGGAGAATTTATTCTAAGGATATAAGCATCCCAAGGTAGAAAGTATAATGGTACCTAGCAAACAGTTATCTCACTGTAATGTGTGTGTGTGTGTGTGAGAGAGAGAGAGAGAGAGAGAGAGAGAGAGAGAGAGAGAGAGAGAGAAACTGCATGGCTTCTCTCTACATATCTGCTTCGGTTTTCTCTCTGTGGACCAACATATTCTGCTTCCTTATGCTCATGCTTGAAAAGACTCTCACATATTAATGAGCTTTGCTGCATCTGAGTTTCAAATTTCCAAGACAGTTTGGGTTAGGTAGGTACCCTGATCAGCTATGGTAAGTGAGATAACACATTGGCTAAGCATCTCCTTTCTAATAGTCTTAAACACTGATTTAATTATTTGATTTTTTAAAAAGCTCTTTGTTATAAGAAAAAGGACAGTAATTGCTATGGAATTATAATATACAAGCTTATGCAGCATTTAATGGATTAAAATATTTCCTCTCATCAATTTTAATAAGGTAGACGTATGGTAGACTGATCATTCTGGATATTTATAAGACTGATTTGTGTTGTGTGTGAATGTATATGTGTACATACATGTATGTATTTTGTGTTGTATGTGTATGCGTTGCCAATTTTACCTGCATCATACCAAAAATGGATTTTCATTGAATAAATGTTTCTACTTCTCAGGCTCCTAAAATAGTTAATGAAATCAAACTTTCTGAATTTTAGTCACACTTTTCATTCTCTTACAGGTTATTTTTAAATATCTCTAAGATAAAAAGAAAGAAAATGAGGTCCCAAAAGAGCTAAAGCCAAATGATAAAACAGACTCCAAACATGGTATGAAAGCTGCACTCAGAAGATAATCTTGATAGGATCAACTGCCTTTGCCTTTTAAAGTGCTTTTTCTCCCTTCCTTACTATCTCTCTCTCTCCATTCTCACTTGGTCTGCCCAAGTGCCATACTGTTTTTTATTTTTCTTATTCACTTTCATTACTTGTGGTGATATTTTCTTTTTTAATTCTCTGGAAAATATCTGAATAGCATTTGTAATGCTAAGCAAAAATCATGTTTTTTTTGGGTAAAGGCTCAGAGACAACAATCAAATATATTTGTGCAGAACGATATTGAATGTTCCATGGATTTAAACAACACAAGTATACTGCCATCATTTTTTACCTCAACTTATCCTTTGCATGAAATATTTAAAGGGAATAAAAACATGGGGGAAAAAACTTCAGAACACTAATGCAATCATGTGGTACGGATTTTTTTCCTGCACAAACTGATCATGTGTCATTGCCTTCACGATGCTAGACAATGAGGGTATAAGTGTGTCTGATATTTTTATAATGTTCTAGATTTGCATGACATTTCTCCATCCCAGGTACTGGAAAAATTACTTGGCCCTTTGCTATTTAAATTATTTTTGTACTAATGTTACTGAATGGGGGAAAATGCCAAAGGGAATTTCTTAATTCATAGTCATTTTCATTTTCAGTACATTTTCATTTTATTCATTGTTCTCTTGTAGAAAGGCAGTGAAGTACAGCGAAACTAATTCTGATTTAGGAAGAACTGGATTTGTGTATCATTCTTGCAAATGCCAGAAGTTGAGCCGGTTATCAATTACTGTTTACAACACAAACTTTTAGCATTTAATGCTAAAACAAAGTCTTGCTATTTGTTTTAAGTGAGTACATATCTTAGTAATCCCCTTTTCACATACCTGGCCAAACACTATCATGGTAAATTTCCTCTAAAACCCTGGCTTTATTACAGTGAGATCACTTGTATAGTGCCCATTCTGGAAACTACAGATCTGACAACATGTAAGATAAAAATCAATTAACACTTGTGCTGTCACTTGATATTTTCTTCATGCAAGATTTGTTTAAACCACAATGTCAGGAATAAATGTTGACTACATGTATATATTTTGCATGTATGTGTACACAATTTGCATAAATGTGCATATATGCTTTAATGTATAAATAGGCATTTGTACAGACCCATACCTATAGTCTGTCAAAGGGGTGCTGATGCAAAATACGAGAAAGATTTTGGCTTTTATAATAGGGATTTATTTGGGGTAAAAGCTTATAGTTTCAAGACCAAATCAAGGTATCAGCGGAGATGGTTTCTCACCAAAGGCAACTACTGTTGATCCAAGGATACTGCCATGTGGTGAAACAAGATGGCGGCCAAGAGATTGCTCCTTCCCCTCTGGGCTTTCTCTCTCAGGCTCAGCTGCTCTGCTTCCTTCTTGATTTCAGCTGCAAGCTGGCATAGGGCTTGTCTTTTAGGGCTTCCTCTCTCTCCTGGCATAGGGCTTGCTTCTTTCCCAGCCTTCTGTATCAGTCTTGGCCATTCTGCACTCTTGCCGATTTCAGCTGTAAGCTATCAGGCAAAATGGCTCCTCTCTCCCCCAGGCCTCAGCTGTTTGAGCCTTCTCCTTTCTGTCAAATGGCAGAATCAAAAATGACAGAACTCTCTCTTCCTGTGAGTTTGTCTGTCTGTGTCAGTCCATTTATAGTAGACCCAGCAAGGGGATGGGACTCAACCTGAGTCATGCCCTACTGACCTGGTCAAAATAAAAAGCTCTAAAAGCAATCTTAACAGGTAATCTAATCAAAGGCTCCTCAACTGAATTTAACACAATCAAAGGGTATCACACCCAGAGGAAGACTGGTTTACAAACATAATCTTTCTCTTTTGGGGATTTATAAAATAATCTCAAACTGCCACACACACTACTTGCAACTGACACATGCTCTTTACTCAGAAAGAATTCGCAGGATGTGAGTCTCCCACACATTAAAGTGTATCTAAATTATGAGAAGTGAATTTGCAAAGAAACAAGAAATCAGAGAGAGGAAGAGTGAGGAAGAGAGGAAGTGGGAGAGGGAAAAGCAGAGGGGGAGGGAGGGAGGGATAGGCAGCAAGCTCTAAGTGTAAACAGGAGTGTTCTATATCATGTATTAGATGGCCAGACTTGGACAGAAAGCCCCGGGGAGGAGGGCCGGAGGGAGGGAGGAGAGGAAGAAAGGGCGGAATGTGGAGGGGGTGTGAAAAAGGAAAAGAGAAAAAACAGGGAGCCTCCATTCCATGAATCGGAGGGTGAGAGTTTTCCCTGTCCTTTCCCTGTCCTTCCAGATCTCCAGGAAATTGGGAAAAGAAAGGAAACCGGACGGCCCTCCTTTCCCTCACCCTCCACCTCTCGGGACTCCTGCCTATGCCTGCGCCCCACACCACCTCCACCGTCTCGGCTCCAGTTCTCCCTAGCGTGGGTAGCACGGCCACCAGCTCCTCCCCTCTGCCCGGGGTGGCTGCAGTCACCTCCCAAGTGGGCTTTCAGCCCCACAGTTGCCCCACCGCCCTCTAGAAGCCAGAGTGAATTTTCAAAAACAAACATGTAGCCTGGCCATTTCCATCCAATGCCTTCAAGACAAAGGCCCCAGTCCCTTCCGCAGCCTGTCAGTCTTCCCAGTCTCTTGCTTCTCTGCCTCTCCAGCCTCCTTCCATCTTCCTCAGTGTCTCAGGAGTTCTGCTCTACTTGGCTTTCCTGGATCACACCATACTCCCCTTCCTACCCTCTGCTCCCAGCCCTCCATCCCTGCTGTTCACTAGAACCACTCCCTGAAGTCCCAGTTCCCAAAAGCAATTTGTCGTGTCAGAGAAAGAAGAATCTCTTTGGGGGCAGAAGGTGTGTTTGAATTCCACCCACAATCTCAGGGGCACAAAGCATTTCTAACACTTTCCATCATTTCTCCCACCAGAAATGAGCCTATTTCAACAATGTTCGGACAGCGTTTCCTGAAGGCCGGAGCCGTTACCTCACAGAGCCTCTGTTGAGCCCAAGTGTACAGACCTCCACCCTCAGCCTGACAACCTGTCTCAGTGTTGAAAAACAGTTCAAGGTAGCACTTGAGACCAAACATGTCATTTTCCTTGTCAAAATGAAAGCTGTAAATTTTAAACCTAATGCTTAATGTATCCAGATATTGAACACAGGGACTTTTATCCTCAGCTTAATGGTCTGTCTGAAAACATCAAAAAAGATTACTTAAAAACTCTAGGCCTCAGAGGTCCTATAAAATTACATGGAGCACCCCTCCCTCCTCCCTGCCTCCTCCAAGTTTTAAAAAATTTATTGGAAAACACTCATGCAATATAGGAACTCTTTTTTTTCTTAGTCTTGGATACTAAGACTATGTTCTTGATTGCTTGGGGGATGGTGGTTAAGAAAAGCAATAGGTTAAGATGAAATTTTATTAGATTACAATCTAAAATTTTAATAGAGTATCTGCTTCTGGGAATGGATGGCAAACCTTATTCAGCATCTTCTTGAGCAGGGAAAATGTAAAAGCATGGCTTTTCCTCTTTAATATAATGGAACAATAAAGACTGGCAGAGCTTTTTAATATTTTTAATTCAGATTTTTATAGAGACCTGATGAGAACAGAAAGACAGGAGAAGGTAAGTGAAAACAATAGAGAGATAGAATGTAATTGTTTTCTCCAATAAAAGGAAACTTGGAGTAAGGGGCACTGCTATGGTTTAGCAATGGGGAAGTTGTAACGTAAGACCTTCGAAGCCTTGTCAAGAATGGGTGTCTTCTCACCACCACCCTCTACTCCCTTTCTGTCTCCTGCAAACCTATCTTCCAGACTCTAGCTCCGTGTGTCTGCTCAATTTACAGAGAGAGCATCACCATCCCAAAATCCTCAAGATTGGGAGATGAGCAATGGACTAAAGCAGACTTATTATTACTGTACTATAGACTTATTATTCTAGCAATGGAAGAACTTTTATCATTGATATAAAGGCAGTGGCCACCAGGGGTTCTGAGGGATGGGAGAGGGAAGAATAGGTGTAATATGGGGGCATTTTTGGGACACTGGATTTCTCCTGCATGACACTGCAGTAATGGATAGAGGCCACTGTATATTTTGTCACAACCTACAAAATTGTGTGGGACAGAGTGTAAGCTATAATGCAAACTGTAGTCCATGGTTAGTAGCAATGCTTCAATATGGGTTCATCAATTGTAACAAATGTACCACACTAATGAAGGATGTTGTTAATGTGGGAAAGGGTGGGAGGGAGAAGGAGTGGGGTATATGGGAATCCCTTATATTTTTTATGTAACATTTATGTAATTTAAAGCTTCTTTAAAAATAAAAATAATTAATTAAATATTTTTTTCAACTTCATAAATACAAAAAAAAAAAAAAAAAAAGAATGGGTGTCTTCTCTCAACCACAAGCAAACATTAATCTGTGAGCTTAAAAATCCATGCCACAGCCAGCATGTGGTACACTTATGTGGCAAAGTTTGCTCTGAAGGTCTTAGTGACATAGCTGCAAAAATTCTTTGTTGACACAAAGGAATTCTTTATTGTTTCTAAACCATAAGAAATAAGGTGTACTTCTTTTGCATACATTATGTTTCTGCCCAGAGAAAATCATGAACCATGAAGTTTAGAGGATCAAAATTGCTTTTGGCTGTTATATTAAATCTAAGACTTGATACTGTACACTGCTGTCTATTCTAGAGAAGACAGCTGCTAATTAGGGGGACAAGATGTTTGAGAAAAAGGAAAGCTTCCAAGACCCTCCTGAATTCAAAATTTCCAATATTTTAAGAGCACTATAGATTCACAGATGATAATATCATTTGCTTTACCTGCAGTAAGAGTGCCCTCTGACGCATCAGCTTCCGATGCAAAAGAATTCCTTTTGTAGGCCTCACATTTAAGGTTCTTACTTTAATGCCCCAACATTTAGGTGCACGTCTGGCTCACCTATGATGCAGCAGCCGCATTAGCATTACTCTTGGGCTAACGCAGCATCTAACGGGTGAACGAGGCTGGGCAGTCGCAGCCTGTTGGCAGCTGCTTAAGCAGCAGGCTAGGGAAAGCTCTGCTGATTTTCATTCTCTACTGCTGAGTGATGAAGGGCAACTTATATGCTAGAAGTCTAGTCAGGCCACAACCTGTACACTCATATGAAAAAATTCAAGTCAATCCATGCCCCAGGTTAACACTGCGCCATGACATCTGATATAAGAGCAAAGTCAATACATTTTACGGTGCTTAAGAGGCTAAAACCAGGGGATTTGGGAGGTTAGCCACTATTTTGATTACCCTCTAATGTGGAAATTTAAGACTCTGCGGGATCAGATCTCGAATCCAAATAGTTCTTTGATGGATGATTATGTACATCTTGATTACTGCTATTGATGCTTTCAACAGAGAAATCTCCTAACTGGTCACTTTGGATCTCTGGACTCATTTCGGGATCTAGAACTCTATTACTAAACAGAGTGCACTGCTTTCTAAGAGAAACATTATATTTTCAAAGATGGAATATTTAATATTTGTTCACCTGATACACCTGAAATGCTTCCTTCCTTTGGCTGTGTAAAAGTATCACCCCAGATTCGCATTCGGCAAGGCTGGGGAGGGGTCTGAGAGTCTGCATTTCTAACAGGCTCCCAGGGCAGTTGATACTGCAAATCCACAGACCACAGTCTGAGAACTGCCCTAGGAAACCACTTTCTTAATATTTTTTCCTTTTCAGTCTCCTTTCGCTGGATTCTCCCTTCTCCGTGACCTCTAACTCGGCATGCTGTAAGGCTCAGTCCTACCCCTCCTACCTTCCCTCCAGGGGCATCTCATCCAGTCCCACAGCACTCCACGGCATCTGTGCACTGCTACAACCTGAATGCAGGATCGTGTCTCTATTTGGCACTCAGCATCTGTTTTATTTAAAACTCCAAAACCTCTGCAGTGTCCCCCACTCTGAAAATGGCACCAACACTTACAGAAGCGCTCAGGCCAAACCCTTAGTCACGCTCAACTCTTCCTTTCTCATATCCCACTTCAATCTGTCAGCAAATCTTGTTAGTTCTCCTGTCAAAACAGATCCAGCATCTGACCATTTCTCACTACCTTCCTTGGCCAGGCCACCATCATCTCTTGACTGGATTATTGCAGTAAATTTCCATCTTATCTCCTTATTAGTCCCCTAATCCAGTATCTTCACAGAAAAAAACAGATTAATCCTTTAAAATACAAGTCGGTTCTCCTCATTATTCTGCTCTCACCCCTCCCCACATAACTCAAAATAAAAAGCTGGAGTTTGTAAGTGTCCATAAGGTTCTACAGGATCTGACTACACTGCCCCATACTTCCCCCATCTCACAGTCCAGCTGTTTCCCTCTAGCGCTCTAGCCGTCTAGCCTGTGGCTCTAACCTGTCACTCATTACACACACAAAGCCTCTTCCTGCCTCAGGGCCTTTACATGTGCTGTTTCCTCTGCTGAAATATTCTTCCTCTAGTCATCTGCAGGGCTCGGTCCCTCACTTTCTTCAGGACTCTGCTCAAATGTCTATCTAAAAGAACACACACCCCTGACTTGTATCACTCTCAAACCTCGGAAGCCTGTTTCATCTTCTGCCTTACCATTCCTGATGGCTTATTTATGTATTTGCTCACTGATTATCTCCCTCCACCAGAATGTAAGCTCCATGAGGGAAGAAACTTTTTTTCTATCCACAGCTATATTCCCAATGCAGAAATAGTACTTGGCCTCTTGTAGAAACTCTATAAATAGTCAGTGACTATATGAATAAACAGGTCTAAATGTGAACATTTTAGCCTGTCAGAAAGAATTCTGATTATTACTTTTCCTCTCCAGAATTGATCAGTTATTTCTCTTGGCCCCTTAGTCACTTTAAGATACAACACTTTTTGCAATATTTACTTCAGGGGAATTATAGAGCTAGTTTACTTAAGTAAAAATTATCCAAAAGATTAGCAGCACAAGTTTTCACTTCCTAGTCCTAATAAAATTCTATAAAACTCTCACCCACTACACACACAGACACAGACACACACACACACACATACCATTCCCCATAGTCATTTTCCTTTGGGCCCATTGTCCCCAGAAACTGGGAATCACGGTCTTTTAGAGTGACCCTCAGAGCAGAAGGAGTTGCTGGAGCTATACATCAAGCTGATCGGTCACAGGTGGTCACAGTGTTGGAAAAAGAATGTAAATTTTTAAAAACTGTGGTAACTTAGAGAGTAATACTGCCTATGTGAAATGCTACCATGGCTAATTAATGCAGCTCAGGAGTTCTCACACTTGATAAATACAAGAGATGGCAAAAGTCTGGGAGTTGGATAGAGGAACCAGTATTAAAACAGCCTTGGAAAAATACACTGCCATACACAGCCCCCATTCATCCCTCACACTGAAAATCATCCCTTACACTGAAAAACTGTATCAGCCCTAAAACGACTTCTCTCACTAACTTTCCACCCACCCCAATTTAATTTAATTCAATTTAGGTTTAAATGCTTATACTCTGAACTCTACTGTCTTTGAGCTTTTTAATGAGTAATGACATTGATAGTTGAACCTGTACACCATGTTGCATGTTTTCAAATGTTATTTGTCGGATTGAAGCTTGCAATGCAAAGCAACTATTAAAAAAAATAAATGTGTGTGGAGATTAGAGTCCACATTTTGAAATGTCAGTAAATACAGTATTTATATGACAGATCATAATGACTTGTAAAAGGCAGCCATATGTGTATCAAGCTCTCAGTCTTCCTAATTTTTTTTTTTTAAGAAATCTTTGATTTTTAAATCTGTAGAAAACTGAACTAAATGATAACTATAGCTTAAATTTTTTGAGGAACTCAGTAAAATCAGAGATCCTTAGCCCATGTATTTCTTTCTTTCAAGGAGAAACCCAGGGAACATTTCCACCTTGTGCACTACCGTCATATCACATTTAGGGCAGTAGAAAGATTTAAGGAAAAGAAATCAAGGATAGAACATCAGCATCAGTTCCGCCGTCTTTAATGTATTGTTTCACTACTTGGCAGCGCCTAAAGGTAGTTTGCTGGTGTACTTTCCCAAATACCACCATTAACAGAATTTTACATGCCTCTTATCCCAAAGAAGTCTTGAAACATTATATAGACAACAAACTTCAGGTTACATCCCTGGAAGTCAGCCACTTCTGAGGCATAGAGGGAGTCCCTGACATAGCAAGAGAACATGTAGGACAGTTTCAAACAAAGAACAAAAGGAAATTATGGCCCTTCTGAAAACCACCAAGGATGTTAAGTGTTTTCAGAGAGTGAACTCAAGCACAATAATATCAAAAGGCTGGTGGAGTCTCCTCTAAGGATACAGAACCTCTGCTTAAAAGTGATTAAATATTTAATGGTCATCACAGACCTCCAAATTTCACGGTCCCACATACATAAACCACATCTCCAAATGCACTAAAACTATATCCCAGGCATAAGCCTTCTTTTGTTCTGATGCCAGTTTGTAAGAGATCTTTATGTGAACAAAAGCTTCTGTCTTTACAATAACCATCTTTCTTTAGAAAAGGCATGCAATATACTTTTGGGATGGCAAATCACACAATAGAGAAAACCAAATCATTCCAGTGAGGTTTGATGAGCCCTCAGCAAATCCTACAACAATTCTAGTCACCTGTCAATCAGGAAGTGTCTCATAAAGAATTGTATGGTATCACTACTGTCTATTACCTGCAACTATTCCTTTTGGTTCACTTGAGATTTTTTAAAAAATATATAATGAATGCATTCAATAATTGTTTGAATTGCTGCTGTGCATTCTGTCATAAATGGTTTATGGATAACCATCAATTGGTTCTGCTCATCAGTCTAACAAGTTCAATGTACTACTCAGAGCAAAGGATGACTATTTATTTAACAGCTCTTGGCAGGAAAATTTGTTGCATGCCACAACTTTACAAAGAACATTAAAATCAATGACAATTTATAAACCAAAGACTGGGAATTATGCTTTGGATTCCCATAATTCATCAGAATAAAGCTGTCAGATACCTTTTATTATAATTTAATAGCATGCTGTCTAAGAGTGCCGTGGTACAGATGTTTTCCCAGTTCAGTACTGACATCTAGTGGACAATGAAAAATACTCCCCCTATCCTTCCCCAAAAGATGTTTGTTGCTGCCTCATTGTCAAAAGATTTTTATCAAATAAGAAACTACATTTTAGGTTAAGTTTGGTGTATTTTTGTTTGAGTTTAAAAATACCGCGCAAATCTGAATTTTTAGTGATAAACATGGGAAAATATATGCTTAAAACAATTTAAAATCTAGTCAGCTAACCACACCTTCATTTTTAAGAATTTGTTTCTATAATACATTTTAAACATTTTATTGTGTATCATATTTTGGGACTTAATTTCTTCTAATTCTCTATTAAATTAACTATATTTAAGCATAAAATTTCCCACTCTAATATTCTCATAAAGAAATAAAAATGTTTATATGGCATAAAATAAGCATTTACTTAATTTGCAATAGATTAAAATTTAGGGTTTAACTTAATTACTGTCAACTTTTCTCCCCAGCTTAATGTAATTTAGGAATGTACAATATATTGCAAAAAATAAATAAAAACAGACTTCTTAAATGCATAGTTTGTGGATTTTGCTTCCTTGAACAGTATTTTCAGGATGGTCTACACAATAACATTTCATGGTCCTAAACACTGAAAACCTGAAAGAACACCCGGATGTACACTGGCAAAGGCCCAGGTGCACACTTCACAAGGGCACCACCCTGCTGTGCCGGCAAATCCTGGCTAAAAAGCGCACGAAGAGCCTGAACCCCACAAGGGCGGGTCTCGGTTTGCCAGGCTGCTAAGAGAAATGCCACACAGTGGGCTTGCTTAGCAACACGCGCTTTCCCGCTCACCATCTCCGAGGCGAGAAGGCGTCTTCCTCAAGGGGTCGGCAGCTTGCGGCAGTCCTCGCATACCTGCTTCCAGCACAGGGCCCTGTCATCTCCTTCCGGTTCCGGGTCCCAATGACTTCCAGCTTCCTGCTGACTTCTGTATTCTGGCTCCTCCCTATGGCTTCCATCTCTCACTGTCCGATTTTTTTCTCCTTATAAAGGACTCTGGTAAACCAGATTAAGGCCCATCCTCATTCAGTTGAGCCGTGCCTTATCTAAAGCAACATCTTCAAGAGATCCTATTTACAATGGGGTCCCAACTACGGGAATGCAGGCCAAGACCAAGAACAAGTCTGTATTGAAGTACCTAATTCAATTCACCACAGGCAGCTTCCTCCTGATTAATATAGGGGCAAAGTTCTCACGGTAATTAAAAGTTTTTTAAAAGGCCTTTCCCCACTCCATTTCAGGCATGCCTTGTGATATTGCGAATTCTGCTCCAGACCACTGCAATAAAGTGAATACCGCAATGAAGTGAATCACACAAATTATTTGGTTTCCCAATGCATGTAGACTACATGATACTGTAGTCTATTGAGTATGCAATCACATTCATGTCTAAAATACCAATGTCCATACCTTAATTAAAAAGCACTTCATTGTTTAAAAAATGCCAGCCATCACTTGAGCCTTCAGCGAGTCATAATATTTTTCCCAGTGGAGGGTCTTGCCTCGATGTTGACGTCTGCTGACTGATCAGGGTGGTGGTTGCTGAAAGTTGGGGTGGCTGTGGCAATTTCTTTCAGACAACAATGAAGTTTGCCACATTGATTGACAACTCCTTTTAGGAAAGATTTCTCTATAGCATGCGATGATGTTGATAGCATTTTACCCAGAGTAGAATTTCTTTCAAAATTGTAGTCAGTCCTCTCCAACCCTGCCATTGCTTTATCAATTAAGTTTATGTTATATACTAAATCTTTTGTTATCATTTCAACGATGTTCACAGCATCTTCACCAGGAGTAGATTCAATCTCAAGAAATCAGTTTCTTTGCTCATCCATTAGAAGCAACTTCTCATCCCTTAAAATTTTGTCATGAGATTGCAGCAATTCAGTCATATCTTCAGATTCCACTTCTAATTCTACTTCTCTTGCCATTTCTGCCACATCTGCAGTTACTTCCACTACTGAATTCTTGGACCCCTCAAAATCATCCATGAGGGCTGGAATCAACTTCTTCAAACTCGTGTTCATATAGATATTTTGCCCTCTTCCCATGAATCAAAAATATTCTCAATGGTATCTAGAATGGTGAATCCTTTCCAGAAGATTTTCAATTTACTTTGCTCAGACCCAGCAGAGAAATCACTACCTATGGCAGCTATAGCCATATGAAATTTATTTCTTCATTAATAATACTTGAAAGTCAAAATGATTCCTTGCTTCATGGGCTACAAAATGGATATTGTGTTAACAGTCATGAAAACAATATTAATATCATTGTACATCTCTGTCAGAGCTCTTGGACCACATGCGTTGTCAATGAGCAGTCATATTTTAAAAGGAATCTTTTTTTTCTGAGCAGTAGTTCTCAATAGTGGGCATAAAATATTCAGTAAACCATGTTGTAAACAGTAATGTGCTGTCATCCAGGCTTTGCTGTTCCATTTACACAGCACAGTCAGAGAAGATTTAGCATCATTCTTAAGGGCCCTAGGACTTTCCAAACTGTAAATGAGCATTGGCTTCAACTTAAAGTCACCAGCTGCATTAGCCCCTAACAAGAGAGTCAGCCTGTCCTTTGAAACCAGGCACTGACTTCTCTCTAGCTATGAAAGGCCTACATGGCATCTTCTTCCAATAGAAGGTTCTTTCATTTACATTGAAAATCTTTTGTTTAGTGGAGCCACCTTCATCAATATCTTAGCTATCTTCTGGATAACTTGCTCCAGCTTCTCCATCAGCACTTGCTGCTTCACCTTGCATTTTGAGGTTGTGGATATGGCTTATTTCCTTAAACCTCATGAACCAACCTCTGTTAGTGTCAGCTTTTCTTCTGCAGCTTCTTCATCTCTCTCAGCCTTCAAAGAATTAAAGAGAGTTAGGGCCTTGCTTTGGATTAGGCTTTGGCTTAAGGGAATGTTGTAGCTGGTTTGATCTTCTATCCAGACCACTAAATTTTCTCTATATCAGTGATAAAGCTGTTACTATTTGTGTGTTCACTGGAGTAGCACTTTTAATTTCCTTCAAAACTTTTCCTTTGCATTCACAATTTGGTTAACCGTTTGGTGAAAGAGGCCCAACTTTCAGCCTCTCCTGGCTTTTGACATGCCTTCTTCACTAAGCTTAATCATTTCTAGCTTTTGATTTAAAGTGAGAGGCATGTGACTCTTCTTTTCACTTGAACACTTGGAGACCATTGTAGGGTTATGAATTGGCCTGATTTCAACATTGTTGTGTCTCAGGGAATAGGGAGCTCCCAGGAGAGGAAGAGAGATGGAAGAACAGCTGGTCAGTGGAGCGGTCAGAACACACACAACATTTATCGATTAAGTCTGCTGTCTTACACGGGTGTGGTTCGTGGCGCCCCAAAACAACTACCATAGTAACATCAAAGATCACAGATCACCATAACAGATATAAGAATAACGAAAAATTTGAAATTTTGTGAGAATTACCAAAATGTAACACTGAGACACGAAGTGAGCACATGCTGTTGGAAAAATGGCACTGATAGACTTGCTCAAAGCAGGGTTGCCACAAACCTTCAATTTATAAAAAATGCAATGTCTGAAAAGCACAATAAGGTGAAATGCAATAAAATGAGATATGCCTATATTTTAGGTTGTGATTTAAGTGGACCGGATCATTGCACGTTAGATCTGGAAGGGAACTTGGAGAACACCTGGTCCAACTCCTCAGCCACAGACAAAGAAAAGAACCTCCGAGGGTTAGAGTTGTTGGAGGCCCAGTGACACAGAAACTGGAAGACATCATGCAATGTGATCGAAAGCCACCATGGCTGAAACTGTAGGAAGCCAGGGGGCCCAGGAAGGATTCAGGGCCAGGAAGATGAGGTAAAGGCTAGGAGGAAACACTGGATGATATCCAGAGGAAGAGGGAAAACCTGGACCCAGAAGCCAGTGGTCCAGCCTACTGGAAATTCCTGAATGCAGGGAGCAGCCGAGAGCAAGGACACATAGAGACGCCAAAGCCTAGAGCCAGGCTTTGCATTAGAACTCAGGTAGGCAAATGAGAAATCAAGGTAAGCAGCACAAGAAAGGAAAGTAGAGCAAGGCCAGTGATTAAGAACCAGGAGGTCCACAAAAAGAAAAAGGACAGTCAAGCTCACAATCAAAAGCAAGACTTCAGTCCCACTTGACGCTACCTGGAAAGGACTTCAAAAACTAAGGTAACGCTGACTAGAGCTAGGAGCTATCATAGGGTTCTATGAAGCTAGGATCCAATCCCAGCCCAGCTACCTTTGCAGGTGTGAGCTGGTAATTGCAGCACCTGGATAAGTGATGCACATACGAGAATTAGGTAATGAGTGTCAAGAAGGCAAATCCTAGTAAAACCTGGGTTAGTCTAATGCACTGCAAGTATCTGAAGCCACGGATCAATGGCGCACAAATTAATATACGTACATGTGTGCAGAGACTACAGCTTGATAATGTAGGGCCATCCTATGTTCATTTCTTCTCTTTATTTCCTCTCCTTTCAACTTGCAATCTTTAATGTTTATTAATAGTCTCCACCACAATTCCCCAATGCATTCTTAAATTACTTTACTGGATAAATCCACATCTTCTACTTATTTTCTTACTTTGCTTGTAAAAAAATGTCTAACTTAAAATGTCATTTCATAAAGAGCCTGGGTACATATTTATTTACTAAATGTTTATGCTTCATTTGAATCTGCCTTAGTACTCGGTGTCCAAGTAGGGCCTCAAGAAAAAGGCATGTGGTGAATTCAAATCAGTCTATTTTCAAGCTGAGAATTTTGAATCTAAAGATTTGGGATTACCTAAACACATGGACATCATCATTTTACTATATAAAGCAAATTGAGTAAAATTCTAATTAAAGGGATTAGTTGAAAAAATAAAGAATGAAATTACATCTATAGGAAGTTTTAACTCAATAATTTCAGGTTAATCAGTTATTAGCAGCAGAAAGGAAGCTGGGTGGTTTATAAATTAATGTATTTAATCAATGATTTATAGTTAATTTACTTCACTTAACTCCCTCCTTCAATCTGTCACTAAGGCTGTTACCTTTGGATTGCAGAATAAAAAGCCAAACTATTATTTGGAGAAATAGGTGGAGGTGGGGAGCCGACTGAAAACTCCAACAGCTTTCTGTGAATTCCTTTTGCTATTTTATCAGTAAGATTTTAATAGTTACACAAGAACCACATGTTGATGTTATGTGATAGTCCCAAGCAGAGATATCAATGACAGTAACTGATGAAATAACTGAATATCAACAGAAAAAGGACCTCCAAGATGGTAAAAAGGAACATCACAGAGGGGGGAAAATGAGTTGCTGGCCAATATGTAAACAAGAATTTGACTCTGTTTATTTCTTCCTTCCTTCAGATATATTGGAGAATTGCTTTGTGCCTTGTACCTCTCATGGTCCAATTTAATAACTTCCTGTTTTCAGAAGGTGGTTTATGCAACTCATTGGAATATTTCCAGGAAAAGGAAGAAAGAGTATAGGGCTCAGTATATAATAACGCCCTTGGAAAAAGCTTTCTAAGGCCCACACTCCTGTATGATATTCCACGTATTTTGTGATGGTTGATCTTGTTAAAATAATGGTCCTTGAGAATGAAAATCCTTCTTTTACCCTAAAATCAATATATCGGAGAAAGAGCAGTGCAAATTTCTCTGAGATCTTCTGTTTTCAACGCTGACTTGGTCTCCTTCAGAGTTTGCAAAGTCAATAAGACAGATTGATGAGACTCAGTAACAGTGTACCTATCACTTTACAAATTGCTGAGGCTCTGCCCCTGACACACCATAGCAGTGGTATCGCGCGAGTGTGTTTTCACTAATTGTGAAAGGAAGGAAAACGACTGTGAATGTGGGAAGGCGAGCTCCATGTTTGGTTGGCGGGTTGCATCAAGCCAAAAATCCTGCTGCTGCCCCCTCTGCTGCCAAGACGAAGACCACTTCCTGCTTCAGCCTGCACTTAGACACTCCTGCAGGCTTTCATACAAGCAGCAGCTCAGAGTGAGAAATCACCTCCTCCCCAGGCTCTTCTCAGGTTACGCAAGAGTTCCAAGCTTCACCCTCACCCTGTTAAGTCTAAACATGGAAATCCCCAAGCTACCCTCGCTTCCCACCTCTAAAATGCACCCATGTTTCTACACTGTGTTGTGTGCATGCCTCTTTATCTGTTTATGGGTGAGTTGATGTGATTCGTTATGTATATGACCAGTAGATGTCTGACTGCCTCGCCGCTTCCCAGAGTGGTCTCAGAGAGCAGGAAATGGACCTCTTAGAGCTGCATCTTGCTTTAAAAAAAAAAAAAAAACAAACAAAGCCAATATGTAAAAATGCCAACAAAGAAAATAAAAGTGCACTAAAAGGCTTCTTGGAGGTCATTCTGTCTAAATTCCTCAGTTTAAATATTCACTTAATCTTTAAAAAATATTTATGCATCAAAAATATTTTTTAATCCTAGAATTTCCCAAAGAGTTACAGTGGCTTGCTCAGAAAAATTAAATATGGTGCTCAGTGGTCACAGAAATTTAAAGGGAGTTTAAAGTTTCCTAAATTGTCATCCAGTATTATTTCAACTGTCCCAAAGTTGAAAAGAGATTATTGGCATTTCCAAATCAATTTAAGGCAAATGTTAGAAGTGCTTAGCTTTAGTTCCCCCAGCTCATTCCTTAGGGAGCCTTCCTACATTCTTCTTCTCACTTCTAAACTTCTCGTAGACCAAGTTCCCAATCTCTTCTTGTTTCTCAGTGGCAAGACGAGTATGGAATTAATCATATAGACCAGGAGCCACACAATTATTCCACAAAGGGCCAGCTCTTTTAGGCTTGTGGCCATATGGTCTCTGTTCCAACTACTCTCCTCTGCTGTTGTAGTATGAATGCACCATAGGCAATAAATAAACAAATAGGCATGGCTGTGTTCCAATAACATTTTATTTACAAAATCAGGTGGAAGGCCAGATGTGGCCTAGACTGTAGTTTGCTGACCCTTGATATAGACTATTAACTGGGAGTGTACCAGCTAATTTAGCATAATCTTTATTGGAAAATAAGTTGACTTTTTCCCATATATCGTTATAAAATCTCTTAAGGGAGTACTATGCAATAGAACGTTCTGTGATGATGTTCTATATCTGCTCTATCCAATATGATAGCTACTAGCCCACTAGCCACATGCGGATATTGAGCACCTGAAACATGGCTAGTTTGACTAAGGAACTGAAATTTAAATTTTATTTGATTTTTAATAATTTGAATTTAAGTAACCACCTGTGGCTAGTGGCTATCCTGTGGGAACACGTAGCCTTGAGTAATAAGGCATGAGACTATCAGGTATCATGTTAGCTCCAAAATATTGGGGGGGGTCTACTGTAACCTCAAATTACAATGTACCTTTACCATTATGCCTATGACCAGCCCTGGACATAGGATTCTTATTTTATAAAATAATGCTTATGGATAAGTTTCTCAGTATAAAAAGTATTATTATTTAATTTATAACTATGCATTTATAAACACTTTCTTGGTAATTCATCAATTGGATTAAATGCGTAACATCTTTATTTCTCTTTATTTGGGACTGTTTTAAATTTGAGTAATAAACAAATTTCACCTACAATGCCAGGAGTTAAGGATGTATTATTGCCTTCAATGTGCTCCCTCCCTGTCTGAAAATACAGGCACAAAAACTTAACATTGTAATACTATGCCATCACTTTGTTAATGAAAGTAAATATTTGGTTAATAGGATCACTGAACTACTAAACTGCCTGGGGTGAATGAATTGGGAAAAAAACTAAAAGCAAAGGAAACATTTGATGGGGAATTCACCATGAATAGAGAGGAAAAGCATTCTTGGAAGAGAGAACAGCATTAGCAAAGTCATGTAGGTGCTTACTGGTTTTGAGGAATGATGAGTAGTTTGGCATGACTAGAACATAGAGCAGGAATGTAGAGATAAGTCCAGAAAGATAGGCTAGGACCAAATTGAAAATGACATTGTATGTTTGGAAAATATCTTATAGGCACTTGAGGGGTCATCGTAGGTTTTAGGACTGGGGTTGACATAATAAGATCTTTGTTGTAATTCTGGCAGCAGTGTGGAAGACAGTTTTGAAAGACTGGGGGCAGAGAGTGTGCAAATAAAAGGTTTGTATTCATTTTTAATGCTTAAGATAAAAATGATTAAGAAGATAATACATCACTAGATTAATGATCACAAATGTTATCATAAAACTTCACAAAACAAACTGTAGGACAGCTGACCAAATTTAGCCCTTAGATGTGTTTTGTTTGTCCTACAACATCTTTTTAGTATTTTTATTTGGTTGCCAATATTTATATATCGGGTTTTTTTAAATGAAAATCCAAATTTCACTTTAAAATGTGCATTTCCTTTTAAAAATCATACACATGGAAAACACTGGGCCTGCATTCTTTCCTGGCAGCAATGAGCTGTTCCTGGATAGCAGTGGCTGCTCTCTTTCCACAGAGCATGGACCCTCCAGTTTTCCCTGGTCCCCACCATTTTTAGTCCATTTCTCTTATTTATAACACCTGCTGACCCTGAAAGCATTTACGTTTTTTATTGCAACTTAAGAGAATTAGTTTGAATGAAAGTGTAGAACTTCATTTGGCTTCAAAACTTCCTCTATTAATACTCACCTTTAATAATGCCCACAATATTTTTATTCTAAACACAGCAGAACCTAAAATATCTTTTTGGCTTCTGGTCAACCAAGATGGTGGCATAAGACACTCCAGGGTGCCATATTCCCAGAGAATCTTTGAACAACTTGCAAAAACTGGCAGAGATATTTTCCTCAAAACTCATATAAACAGTTAAAGGGTTGCAGTAACTGGGTAAGTGCCGAATCAAGAAAAAACACTTTTGAAAAATGGTAGGAAATGCTCTCTTACTGGCCCTTCCCCTAACCCTTCCCCAGCCTGGTATGGAACAAGCCTGAGTTCCTATTGTAGGTCACTGGCCCTGTTTTGAAAAGAACAGAGTTACACCCGGCACACACTGCAGTGCCTGCATGTTGGTGTCAATCTATCAGGTGGCAGTGTGAAAGACTGAACCAGAAAACACATGTCTGACTCTCCCTCTCAGAACTTTCCCTGCAGGAAGAAGCAGCTTGCAGACAGCTATAGCAGTGTAAGAAACAATTAAGTAAAAGCAACCTGGGGCAAAGGATTACTAACTTTACGTCACACAACAGAGTACAGAGGAGGGGAAGAAAGTGTATTTCATCAGGAGTAGAGGGTGCATTCGAATTCCTGTAAATGGGGGCAATCCTAAGACATGAGCAAGTATAAGCACAAGACAAGATGCAGACTCAGAAAAGATGGGAGAGGACACTGTACTTCACATTTGCCTCGGGCTGATCTTCAAAGGAGGACTAAACTGAAGGAGTGCACCAGACTACGCAGAGCTTATTTACAAAGATTTTGAAAGGTGGTATAGGAATTGGTTTGCTTGTTTTAGTAAATTCCTGGATCTCAAGTATGTCTCTACCACATCATAAGCTGGATACAAACTTAAGGAACAGAACTTAAGGACTAAACCTGAGTTAACACTTAAAATATTAAATGATACAGTATGCAACAAAGATTACAAGAAACACAAAGGAACAGGAAATGATGGTCCTTTCAATGGAAAAAAATAAAAATCAAGGAACAATCAATGAAGACCAGTCTTTGGACATACCAGGCAAAGATTAAACAACAACAACAACAAAGATCCTCAATATGCTCAAGGAGATAAAAGAAAACACAGAGAAATAACTCAAGGATATCAGAAAAACAATGAATAAGCAGTATGAGAAATTCAATAAAGAAAGAGAACTTTTAATAGGAAATCAATGAGAAATACTAGAAATGCGATTACTGAATTGAAAAATTCCCTGCAGGGTTGAACAGCAGATCTGAGCTGGCAGAGGAGCCAGTAACTTGAAGACAACACAATTGCAATGATTCAGGCTTAGAAGTAAAAGAAAAGAAAAAAAAAAGAAAAAAGTGAACTGGGCCTGAGACCAGGACACTGTCAAGCATACCAATACATACATTATGGGAGTCCCAGAAGGAGAAGAAAGAAAGGATCAAAAGGAATATTCAAAGAAATAATGGCAGAAAACTTCACAAATGTAATGAATGACAAGAATATACACATTTGAATAGTCCAATGAACCCCAAACAGGATAAAATAGAAGAGAACCATGCCCAGACACATAGTAGTCAAGCTGTTAAATGCCAAGGACAATGAGAGAGTTCTGAAAGCTGCAAGAGAAAGACAATGTGTTATGTACAAGGTAGTCCCAATAAGATTAAGTATGATTTCTCATGAGGAACCATGGAGGCAAGAAGGCACTGGTATGAAATATTTAAAGTGCTGAAAGAAAACAATTTCTAACCAATACTTTATACCTGGCAAGACTGTCTTTCAAAAATGAGGGAGAGATTAAGACATTCCCAGATGAACAGAAGTTGAAGGAGTTCATCACCACAAAACCTGCCCTATAAGCAATGTTTAAGGTAGTTTGTCAGACTAAAAGGAAAGGAAACTAGACAGTGGATGGATCAAAGCAGGATAAAGAAATAAAACCTCCAGAAAAGTGTGATTATAAATACCAGTGCTATTGCTTTGTATTTTTTGGTATGTAATTCTACTTTTTATTTCTTACAGGTTCTAAAATGCAAATGCATAAAATCTAATGGTAAATCTATGATTTTGGACATACAATGTATAAAGATATAATTTGTAAAAAGTACAACAAAATAGTGGGGGACAGAGTGGTATAGGAACTGTGTATGTGTATGCTATTGAAGTTAAGTTGGTATCAAATCAGACATGATTGTTATAGATTTTGTAACCACAAAGAAAATATATGGAAAATATATTCATAAAGAAATGATAAGTGAATTAAAATGGTTCAATACAAAACTCAAATAAATATGAAAGTAGGCATTAACAGAAGAATTGAGGGACAAAAAAAGTAGAAGACTTAAAAAGACCAAATAGCAAAATGGCAAGAAAAAAAAAATAAACTTGCATTATCAGTAGTTACTTTAAATGGATTTAACCCTCCAATCAAAAAGCAGAGATTGACAGAATGGATTGAAAAAAAAAAAAA